>JASDQU010106127.1:75905-87977 GCA_032191745.1 Picea mariana
ATGATTGTTGTCATCTCTCTTGGAACCCTTTGAATTACCTCGAGTGAAAAGAGAGACTACAGGTACTTCCACGAACTTTAATTTCACAATGAACAATCTATTCTTCTTGGGCACAACATGGTCCATAGAAATACTAGGCCCAACATATTCAACACAAGGAGACTGCAAATCCATACTAGGTTTAGTCAACTTTCTAAATCCCAACAAAGATATCTTCCACTTAGTGAGCAACTTGGGGAACTGGGTCTTGACTCCGGGGACGTCAGAAGATTATGAAAAGGAAATATCAATATCAATATCATCCAATGGTGTTGTAGTAAATTGGAGGAGAAGCAGCTGGCCATGGTAAAATAAGTTACCTACAGGAGAAATGCAAAAGAACACATTGGCATGGACAGTGGCATTGAGAAGAAGAAGAATGGAATGATTCTGCCAACAAATGCAGCTACTCTGAAAACTCCGAAGAGAAGTCACAAGTTTGAAATCAAGATTTTGGATGAAGTTTTTTCAAAATGCACAATTCTAACTCCATCATATTGATAAATATCTTGAATGAATTCTGCTAGTAAATATAAAATTGTAACTTATTCATTATTGATTGTTATTCATTCATTATTGATAGTTATTCATTCATTATATGATATTTACAGGGACATGAATTAGATCATACACTTATTTGTAAGTGTATGATATCATAGAAACTGAAAAGAAGAAGAACACAAAATTTATATTATAGTAATATTGATGAATCTTACATACAAGGCAATCTTGTGATTCTGAATACTATTCCAGCCATCCCACCTACTCTCTTGACCCACTGGGATGCAAGGGATTAAAATAAATATATGGATGGAAGAGTAGCAATTGCCCCACTGGGATGCAAGGGATTAAACTAAATCTATGAATGGAAGAGTAGCAAGCAATCAATCACAACGAAGATAAAATGTGGTGAGGCAATGCAGAGAAGTAATTTGAAAACCTTGTACTATTGAGGCGGTAAAATGGAGCCCTGACATACATGGATCGATATGTTTGATGGTGTTCTCATGGCAGTGGAGACGGTGGCCACAGTTTTTAATGTCGCGACAGTTTTTAAATCCCTTGCATACACAAATTGATTGGTTTGATGGTTTTGTCAAGGCGGTGGAGACAATGGCTGCAAATATTAAAGCCCTCTATGGGTTTGATAGTCAATATAATGTAGATATTTTCCAAGCAACTAAAAATATGTATGTCAGGATTTCCAAAAACATTAGGAAGTCAATATAATGTAGATCTTTGTGTCAAGATTTCCAAATCCTTGTCAAAATTTCCCATAATGTAAACATCCAAACTTATGATACATAAAGGTATATGTAAATGCATAAAAGAAACTCGACAATAAGAGTTGAAGATTATTAACCAATAGGAAGTCAAATAAAAGTAAGTAAAATATTTAAAAAATGATTATTTTATTTTCCTATTCAAAATTTGAAGATCATACAAAAATACATTTGGTCAACCACAAACTAATTAAAGGTCAATGCTTTAGCAATCGCTAGAGTCCTAGCCTTCAGCAGGGACTAATAAGAGAATTATTAGTACCATAGGCAATCACTAAAATGCATTCACTGGACCATTCATAGTTGGACACGGGAGTAGTTTGAACCTCCAAAGCCATTGAGAGAACATGTTCATCTAATAAATGGAGAGACACACTTTAGCATTGAGTCTCACCCCCTCGAAGTCAAAATTAAAAAACTAAGAAGGTTACTAGAGGTTGTTGGACATATATGATAAACAAAGACTCTTTCCAATTATAAATATTTTAATCAAACAAACCAATATATCTTTTGAAGGTGCTTGTTGGTGCCTTTTTGGCATACATCTCTCAGGATATGTCTTCTATAAGAGATATAACTTTATTTTTTCAGCTCATACATGAAGGAATATGCTCATTAAAATTAGGGTTTTAAAAATTGGGCATGATATGCATCACAACTAGGAAAATATTTACATGGATTTGAAAAAAGATAGTCACCAAATTTTCCGAGCTTCGTTTTCCATTCAAAAAGACTAGAAACTAACTTATGAAAATTCATTGATATAAAAAAAATATTTCCCTTAAGATTTAAGCTAGAAGATGAACACCATAGTATCCTAAAATTTTTCCTCATAGAGAAACAACACCAAACTTTATATAATTGAAGTTCTCAACAGGGAATCTTGGTTGTAAAATAAGTACTTACAGAGTTGAATTGAAACCATTCATAATAAGGGGAGGAAAATGTTCTTCCACGTCTGATTTTCCTTGGGCGGGGTTATAGAGTTGAATTGAAACCATTCATAATAAGGGGAGGAAAATGTTCTTCCATGTCTGATTTTCCTTGGGTAGGGAAAGGTGCATTTGGAAAGCAAAGATCCATTCTCTCCAACACCAAATTTTACCCTTTCCCAACTTTCTTTTGCAGAATGATTTCACTTGTCCTAAATCCATGTAGGCATAACAGTCTCACTCTCACCACCTCCTTCATCTTGTTACATTCCACTTCCCCCTTTCCCCCATTCCCCATCTAATCCAAACTATGCCAAAGTTGTTTTACAGAAATTGAAACTGATTGCACCCAGTAATATCTAATTTTTCCGTATCCGGAAAATCCAATAGAGGAATTCGCTAACTCTCCATAAATTGAAAAGAAAACAAAAGAAATCTTTGCTCGCTTGGTAACAAATCCTCTTTTTTTTTAAGACTGGGCAAACGAAAGTTTTTATTTGCCTCATAACCCGAAATTCAAGCGAATTAAAGCATAAATACTGAAATATATCAAATGGGAGGGAGAATTCGTTATCAGTAATTCCCATATCTGTACAAATCGGGTGAATGGAGGTTGCGGTTGGAAATTTCATGGACAAAAATTATTTTTTTATCCCTTTCCCTCATAAAATCATGGGCTAACCCTATCAACAAAAATCCTAGAGGTGGACCTTTCACTTCACTTTCTCCTTCAGCTTCCTCAATCTGAATATCGCATGGATCATCTTCATCTGGTACTTCTTCCTGTACATGATAGCATGACAACAGTTCTTTCACTGTCTATCTATTCCGCTTTTGTTCCTCGGTTATGAGTTAGACTTCTAGTTCCTTAATGAATATCACCCCTCTTATTTTCTTAAGTGTTGCATCTATGTTGGGGTTCTCATGTTCAAATCAGAAAGTAACTATAATATTATGTTGTAGTACTGTCTAGATTGTACTTCCTCTGCATAGTTCCTGGTCTGTATACCAGTTTGTTGGGATACCCTCTAATGTGTCTACAAAATGATGAGGCCATTTCTCTGGGGGTGTTATTTTCCACAACGCTCTGCACTTCTCCAAGTGTTCCTTTGGTGCCCCCTGTTCATCATATTTATGTTGGTGGTTGCTTCTTTGTTCTGCACCAAACCTAATGCACAATAACACCTTACATTGGTTCTAGTACTTGATTGTTTTCTTATGTGCTCCCCTCCATCTTGCGCGTGTGGACTTGAGTGCTATATCTAGTGCTAAGTGTCTATGATTTTCTAACACTTCATCTTCGTAACGTGTCAAGAATTCTTCTATATTGTTCACCCCATGGAAGCTTGGTGGTTCCCTTCTCTCCGTACCTACCCATCTTACTATGCGGTATATTCTTGTGCATCTTCTTGTGGAAACTTCGTGTAGCCTCTGTTGCCAGTTCTCTAAACCCATATCTGAGTCTGACACACATGAGGTTATGCTCCACCAATTGAGTATCCCATCTTCAGTTGGGTTTACGTAATATTCATCTTGTGCAGTTTCTCTGTACAACTGGCTGATTTCCTCCAAGTTCAAGCAAGTAGGCTCTATGAACCTTTCCCATTATGATGAGTCTAATGGCGCAATGACCCTATATTCTATTGAATCGAAGGTCATTTTCCATCTCTTTAAGTTGATTATGGCCTGGTTATCAAATGCTTAATCCAAGACAATCAATGATGGGTAAGGTGTTGTGTCATCCACTATCTCTATTACTTTGAAGTCAGCTTTAGTGTGCACTCCATCCAGATCTACTGTTACTCCTTTCAGCCTCCCTATTGGAAGAAGTCTGTGTTGATTTGCCAGTTTCAACTCAATAGGTGAATATCCTAATGTGGGCTCTCCCATACATTTCCATGTATTATTGGGTAATACATTGACTTTGGATCCTAGATCCAGTATGATATCTCCCATGTTGAAATCTCCAATGTTGGCATTCAACCTAAACTCCCTACTTGTTCTTCTCCTTATATGTAGGTGGTTGACTATTTTCTGTTCTAACTTTCCTTTCGTATCTACGCTACATCTTTCTAGAATATTTTGCAATACCTTGAGAGAGGATGGATCATTTAGTAATTTTATGCACGATTGAAAAAATCCTTCGATTTTACTTACTTTTCCCAAGGGATGCATTTGTTTAGTATGATCGAATGATGGAGGCATCTCGTACTCTAGTACTTCCTTATTATGTTGCGCGGTTGAGGTTGACCTTGTGTCAGGCTTCATAAATTCTTGTCTCGCTTGCTTAAATATATCCTTCTCATTATACATGTCAAATTGCTTCCTTGATTCGACATTCTTCTTCACCCAATGATGTTGTACTGGCTCTTGTCGCACTACGTCGTTCCATGTTTTAGCTCCTCCACATGTAACTATGTTGATGATTCTTCCTTCATCCCTCACTTCTGCTCAAATCCATTGATCATTCTAATTGTTCTGATTCCTCTTTTCCTGTGTCTTCCCTAATAATGTAGGACATTCTTCTGTGTCATGATCCGATGTGTGAAAACACATACAAGTCGCTGATGGAAGTGGACATTCTCTGGCATAGTGTCTTGGTTATTGATAGTTGTGACCTACCACTAGTCCTCTACCTCTTACAAAGCCTCCTCTTTCTCTTCCTCTTCCTATGTGGCCATCTCAATCCCCTCACGGCGTGTTATACTGAGGTGTCTGGTTATAGTGCACAGTATTGTAGTGGGGTTGTGTTGCATTGTACTGTGGTTGTGTTGTGTTATATGGTTGTTGCACAGTATTATATTGTTGTTGCATAGTGTAGTATGGGGTTGGTACCTTGTTAAACTGAGGTGCATATTTGTCGGTCATCATTTCTCCCTGCACCCTATATGCATTTGATGTCCTCTCTCTCATCAACTCCATCGTTCTATAGTCTTTGTCATCATGGCCTACTGACTTGAAAAAGTTGCAATATGAGCTCTTTGGGCCTTTCTAGTACTTCTGTAGACGCAAAGATTTCAATGAAATTTCTTGGTTCCACTGCTATTATTGATTTGAGTATATGTAGGCATTCTTTCCATTTTTGTATCTATCGATGGTAGAGCTAAGCTCCCGACTATAAAGTTTCAGCAAATATTCTGGTTTCCTGGTTATGCCTCTGTGTTTGAGACTTCTCGGTTTATGACAAACAGTTTTCCTTTTTCCATCTTTGTTTCATCTTATGTCAGAGGGTTCATAGTTGAATGATTCACGTGGATTGTTACAGTTATGTTATGATAAAGGATTTGTTGTGACATTATTGTATTCTCTGGTTTTCTGTGTTTGAACATAAAGGATGTTGTGTTCGAATGCTTTCTCCTCCAGTCCGATATGAGCCTGAGGTTTATGACAGACCTTCACACTCTTCTTATGAAAGTCTTCCCCCTACTCACCCTTTACTGCAACTCACTGTTTGAATTTTATCAAGACCTCACTCGTCATGCATGCTCGGCCTAGTTTCTGAGTTGAGACAATATTGTTCTGAGTTTCCCTCCATTTGATCACCCCTTTAAAACAAATCGTGACATTAAACTGATGGGCGTCGGGCTCTGCTCCTGCAAGCAATCCAGGAGTGACCTCTGTCACCAACATTTCTGGCGCTGTTGACGGGGACGAAGTTGAATATTTTCCCCAGGATTGAACGACAAAGATTAAGCTGATTCTGAAGGTGCATCAGATATCAGAACTTGAAGATTGCTACTGTGCACTTGGCGACTCCACTAGGGACGACTCCACTGCGGAAAACCTGTTGGATTAGTTGTGGCTTCCGATGGAAGACACACGTGGTCCCATGCTCAACTACCTCTGGCCGCTACTGAAGAAAATCCGGAGGTGATTCTCAGAAGAGGAAAGGCTCCTCAGGAAGAAATCTTGGTATCTGAATCAGGTATTTCACCACCTCCTTCTGTAAGAACTCCGTTTTCTTATTCTCAGCTTCATAGTCGTCCTTCCTCTGAGGTTTCTCATTTTCTGAACTTCGGGAGTGTTCCTGCTGAGTTTTCTCCTCCTGGCCTAGTATCATAGGGAGAGATCCTTGTCACTCCCCCCTCCATGGAAGTCATGCCTCAATACAGACCTCAAGCCTCAGAGGGTTTCACTACTCCTCCTTTTATTGTCACTACTATACAGAGAGAAGCACCTACGCATTCAGGTCTCTTAGACTTCTCTTTGTTTTCCTCGTCATCTCCTCCGAGGACCTCTTTGCGTACATCTCTTGTTCGCACTCCTTCTCCTCCGAGTTCTCCCTCACCTAATATCCCTATGGCTGGTGCTAATCCCCCTCCGAATAGAATGGATGCCATAGTCGCCACTAGATATGCTCCCTTAATTCTGCCTCATCCTATGAATCCTCTCCCTACTGGAGACTACTTGAAGTACATGCCCAAGTTTACTGGGGAAGGAGACATAACTGCCGAAGAGCACCTGGTTGCTTTCTACAGTTATGCAGACAATCTGAACATTGGAAATGAAGATGTCTGGATGAGATTCTTTGTTCAGAGTTTGGATGGTGAGGTTAGGAAGTGGTTCAGAGGACTGGCCCCTAGATCTATTGTTGGAATTGAAGCCTTGGATAATGTTTTCCTGAGGCAGTGGGGAGATAGAAAAGATTACATATATTATATGACCGAGTTTGGGTCTCTGAAGAAGCAGGAAGGAGAGTCGGTCTCTGACTTCTCCAAAAGGTTCAATAAGATGTATAACAAAATTCCTGCAGAGATAAAACCCTCAGAGGCCTCTGCCCAAATTTCCTATGCTGGTGCATTTGACCCTGATTTCTGTCTTTCATTAAGAGAAAGAAGAGCTACCTCTTTATCTCAAATGGAAGATGAAACTATAGAGGTGGAATCCAATATATTAGCAGCTGACAGACTGAGGAACAGGGCCGACGCAGAAAGAAGGAAAGGAAATTCAGAAGTCTCAACTTCTGGCCCATCTCTGCCCCACCCTCAAGTAAATGCGTTGGCTCAGGTTATGAACTTTTTGAAAGAAGAGATGGAGAGATTAAAAGTGGAAAGAAAACAAATGAATAAGGGCCCTCAAAACCACAAGAATAGAGCGGGTTTCAGAAGGCCAAACAATTTTTCTCCTCCAACCATGCACAAAGAGAAGGAAAGAGACAGAGACGACCAGAGAATTCAGGCTCCCTTCCAGAACAATTTTCTGGCTGATGAAGAAGAGGGAGAAACAGATGAGACTGAACCTAAAATACACTCTTTAGAGGTTAATCCCCCTTTCCCTCACCTGACTCAATCAGCATACGAGGAGTCTCTCATGAACATTCAGCTAAATGAACTTAGCAAGGGAGAAAAGGTTAGTGGTGGCCGAGGCAGGTATAACCTAAGATCCGACAAGAAGGCAGCAACACCTGATGTTCTGGAGTCATCCTCTAGAGCAGAGAAGCCTGTTGATGAGGTAGAAGACAACCACAGAGGTAAGAAGGCCCAACCCCTCTCTCCCATTGTCCAAAATCAGGCTCCTAAAATTAGAGAAATTCCAAAGCCTACATCCTCTTTTAATTTCAAGCATGAGATTCAAAAGATCAGAATCCCTGTGCCCCTCACTGAGCTAATTAAACATGGTGAATTCAAAAATCGCTTCTCTGACCTTTTGAAATCTGAAGCTTCAGGCCCATCTACAGACTTCATAAACCTCCAAGATGAAAATCCAGTAGTCGTCCTAGGCCCCATGGTGGAAGACAGAGATGATTCATCTCCTCCCTTCTACACCTCCCTGAACATACATGATAAGGTACTGCACAACTGTTTGATGGATTCAGGAGCCTCTCACAGCCTCATGCCCAAGGCTATCATGGAAGAATTAGGAGTGGAAGTCACCCGAGCCTACCACGACCTCTATTCTTTTGACTTCAAGAGAGTGCAATGCTTGGGAGTCAACAAGGACCTGGAAGTCTCTTTGTTTTAGCTGCCCATGAAAAGTATGATCATGGATATCGTGGTAGCTGATGTTCCCCCCAAGTTTGGCATGCTGTTGTCAAGATCTTGGATTAAGAGACTTGGAGGGACATTACATATGGATCTCACATATGCCACCATTCCAGTCTTTGGAGGGGAACATAGGAGATTGTACAGAGAAGCCCAGCTAGCCTACATCATCAGTGATGAAGCAGACCCCACTAATCACCCCATCTTTGCACTTGACACTGGATTAGGGTCTAGCTTGTTGCAGGTCACTGATAAGCCTGAGACCCCTTTGCAAATTAGAAATCAGCCCAGTCTTAATCAAGAGATGCCCCCTCCAACCACCTCTATTTGGAAGATGTTCTTTGACAGAGCCTCTTCCAGTATAGGTGCAAGTGTTGGAGTGGTATTCAAATCCCCTTCTCAAGAGACCATATCACTGTCATACAAGCTGGAATTTGAAGTCACCAACAATGTGGTAGAGTATGAAGCTCTGTTTTTGGGATTAAGAGCTGCAAAGGAGATGGGAATCAGGGAGATGGCTATGTTTGGAGATGCAGAATTAATTGTCCAGCAGGTCAAAAATGTTTATCAGGCTAAGCAACCTCGACTCAAGCATTACAGGAATGAGGTATGGGACCTTGTAAATAATTTCTTCCTAGCTTTTAACATCTCTTTCATCCCAAGGGAAGAAAACGTTCCAGCTGATTTTCAAGCCTTTTCAGCTAGTTTGTTCGAAGTTCCTGCGCTACCCACTACCCAATCTGATGTCGAGATAATATACAGACCCGCTATACTAGACAATGTCAGACATTGGAAGGTATTTGAAGATGATCAGGAGATTGAAAAATTCCTCCAATCCATTGATGACTTTTCCGTGTCACACATAGATGAGGATCCTGACGTGGAAAATGACCATCACCCCGAGGGGTTTTTAAATGAAATTGCTAACCACCAGATTATTCAACTGCCGAGCAATCACATACCAAAAGGCTTGATCCCATTAGAAATATTGTTTGATGGAAATGATGTGGCGATAAAGGGCATAATTTCAGGTGATGATGCTGACAAGACTGAGTGCAACATAGGCACACCAGGGGAGCCCAAGCTGGTCAAGTTGTCAAACAGTCTGACCAAGGAGCAGAAGATCGAATATACTAAGCTGCTGAAGGAGTTTGTTGACGTGTTCGCATGGACCTACGAAGACCTCAAGACATACGACACGTCAGTCATTGAGAACAAGATCCCACTAAAAGAGGAGGCTAAGCCATTCAAACAGAAGCTGAGACAGATAAATCTCATGCTGCTACCTGTCATGGAGAAGGAAGTGAAGAAGTTGCTAGATGCCCAAATCATTGTTCCCTTGAGGTATTCTGACTGGGTGACCAATTTGGTCCCAGTGAGAAAGAAAAGTGGAGAAATCAGACTCTGTGTCGATTTCAGGAACCTGAACAGGAGTTCAAGGAAGGACAATTATCCCCTGCCCAACATGGAACATATATTGCAGAAGGTCACTGGTGCATCTAGGATATCTATGATTGATGGCTTTTCTGGTTACAATCAGATATCAGTCATGCCTGAGGACAGAGAAAAGACAACCTTTACCACTCCTTGGAGCACATTCATGTACGCCAAGATTCCTTTCGGGCTGATGAATGCGGGAGCGACATTTTAGCGAGCCATGGACATAGCCTTCATCGGGGAGAAAGGTAAGTTTGTGGTGATTTACTTAGATGACATAACAGTCTTCTCCAAGACTAATAAA
Source organism: Picea mariana (assembly GCA_032191745.1). Classification (NCBI taxonomy): domain Eukaryota; kingdom Viridiplantae; phylum Streptophyta; class Pinopsida; order Pinales; family Pinaceae; genus Picea; species Picea mariana. Next base: position 85,882 of record JASDQU010106127.1, read on the forward strand.
GAACACCGCTACCACTTGAAGAAGGTTTTTCTGAAGTGTCGGAGGTATGGACTATATTTAAACCCCAAGATAGTCCAAGAAAGTTGTTAGGCCATATAGTGTCAGCAGAAGGGGTGAGAATTGATCCTAGCAGGGTAGAATCTCTTTAGACCCTGTCACTTCCCAGGTCCAAGAAGGAGGTCCAAGCCTTTTGGGGGAAGATAAATTTTCTGAGGAGATTTGTCTCAAATTTTGCTGAGCTGGTGAAACACATCACATCCATGCTCAGAAAGGGAAATGAAGTGAAATGGACTGTTGAACCTAGGGAGTCTTTTGACCAAATAAAGAAGGCATTGACTGAGGCTCCTGTGCTAATCAGTCCAGATTATTCTAAAGAGTTTCTAATATTTTCCTTTGCTTCCTGTGATACAATAGCGGCAGTATTATTGCAGAAAAATGATCAAGGACAAGAACAACCTATTGATTTATTTAGCAAGGCATTGAGAGATGCAGAACTTCGATACGAGATCATGGAGAAACAGGCTTATGCCTTGGTGAAATCTCTTAAAGCTTTCAGAGTCTATGTATTGCATTCAAATATCATTGCATATGTCCCTTCAGCTTCTGTGAAGGACATCCTCATACAGCCTGACATAGATGGAAGAAGAGGTAAATGGATCACTAAGATCCTAGAGTTTGATCTGGAGATTAAACCCACCAAGCTGATAAAGGGACAAGGTTTAGCCAAGTTGCTGGCCGAATCAAATTGCAGGGCCTTGGGAATCAATTTCATCAATGAGAAAGCTAAGTCATCCAATAGGAGTTCCCAAAGAAATGTACCACTAGCAACATGCCCCTGGTACAAGGATATCTTGTACTTTATGCAAGAATTGAGGCCTCCTGATGGGATGCAAAAAAGAAAGGTAAGAGCATTAAAGCTCAAAGTTGTCAGGTATTGCATCATAAACCAAGCCTTGTATTGGAAAGACCCCCAAGGGGTATTACTAAGGTGTCTGGACCTACAGTAGGCCCAGAAGGTTATTTTCGACTTCCATAGAGGTCTCTGTGGAGGTCATCATTTTTGGAAGACCACAGCTCATAAGATCCTCTGAGTTGGATATTACTGGCCCACCTTATTTCTTGATGTCTGCAGGGAAATTAGAGCTTGCATCAAGTGCCAGAAATTCTCAGGGAAGCAACAGCTCAAATCCCTGCCATTGAAACCTGTGGTGGTCTCATCACCCTTTCATCAGTGGGGATTGGACTTCATCGGGGAAATTCATCCCCCTTCGAGTGGCCAGCACCGATGGATTCTGACAGCAACCGACTACTTCACTAAATGGATAGAAGTTGTCCCTACCAGAAGAACTTCTCACAAAGTAATCATCAACTTCTTGGAAGACATCATAGCTAGATTTGGCTGCCCTAGCAAAATTGTCACTGACAATGCTTCTCCATTTCAGTCTGAGCCTCTGGTCAAGTTTTGTGAACAATTTGGAATTTCACTGATTCACTCCACCCCCTACTATCCTCGGGGAAATGGACTGGCAGAGTCCTCCAATAAAATCCTAATCAAGATTATCAAGAAGCTATTGGAGGAAAATAAAAGGGCCTGGGATTCAAAGCTCAAATTTTCCCTTTGGGCCGACCAGGTGACAACCAAGAAATCCCTGGGCCTCTCACCCTTACAACTTGTTTATGGAATAGAAGTTGTTTTCCCCACGCAGCTCACCCTGCTTGTGGAAAATCTCCTCCAAGACTATGAGGGAGAACCTAACCATGTGCTCAGAAGAATTCATCAGATGGTAGAAGTGCAACAGGTCAGAGAGCAGGTCCTGGACAGAGCCTACAATCATCAACAGAAGATCAAGAAGGCTTTTGATAGGAAGAGAAAAAAGAAGGGATTCGAACAGGGTGATCTGGTGCTCAATGGGATGCACCTAGACAAGAAAAGGGCAAACACAGTAAATTTGATGCCCTCTGGTTCAGGCCTTTCAAGATCCTTGAAGTGTTTTCAAACAAAACCTACAGATTGTAGGATTTGGAAGGCAATGAAGCTTTCAGTGGCCCAGTCAATGGGCATTTCTTAAAGAAATGTTTTCTGTGAGCCGCAGTCG
>JASDQU010106127.1:108649-123665 GCA_032191745.1 Picea mariana
CGGGGATCACTCTGAGGTATACCCACAATTATGAGTGGAAGCCTTTGAGTTGGTTTCGGGCTTGATACCCTGCCCTTGCATGTGGATCGGACTGACGATTGTTTCCCTAGGAAGTACTTTTGTTTGTGGTGACCTTAGTGGCATATCTCTCTAAGTACTTACCCAAGGTGACTGTGGAGGGGAAAGTCTTCACGGTACCTGGAATTGACGTTGATCAAACTCACTCGATCTCCTTGGAGGGTATACCCACGATTATGTGTGGGAGCTTGCACCAGGGCATAAGTCTGTTAAGAAGGTCGTCAACGTAACTTTTCCACCTCAGCCCCGCCCCTTCTTGTCTCGTTGTTGCGATGTTGGATTTCATCACCAACTAGTAGCTTCGATATTAGAAGGTATTGTTTGCTTGGTGATTGCTTCTAGATTTTTGTTTACTAGTGTGTGTTGTTTGTTTCTCGTAGTTGGCCATAGTATTTTCGTTGGGGAGTTTGTTACTTGTTTACAATTTCTCCCCCGCGACGTTCACGTAGGATGCAAGGTTTGTCTCCGGAACATCCGGAAACCTCACAACCTTTGCATACAACAACACCTGAGGGCTCTCCTCGTCCGGGTGACATTCCCCTTGTTACTTTACCACACGTGGACATCAGTGACGTCCCAGAAGTTTTTACACCACCTCCACAAGTAGAACCTACTGATCCTCTTGCGGATTTTCGAATTACCAATACTATAGAGGACTATTGCATTCATCGTGGTGAACAACCTGCTGGACGATTAAATCCTTCTGAAGAAACTCTTCTTTCATCCTCTGAATCAACCGCTGGGCCTTCTCATGGTGTAGTAGGCCAAGATCCTTTTTGGTCGGGTGATTTTCAACGATTTTTGTTTGGTACTGAATCAACCCCTATTTATGAAATCAACCCTCCCGTGTCTCTAGAACCGGAAACTACACCAGAGACTACCACTTATCGTTTTATTCTCCCTCCCGAGATGGCTCATCTCGCAATTACTACAAGTGTTCTAACCGAGATTCCAGCAACAACTCTTGCCCCTATTAATATCCATCGTCCTCCTGAGGTTAATCCGAATTTACCCCCTGGTTACCATGCATTGAATCCTACGTTGAATGTTACCCATCCAACACCTCCACAAAATCCTAGTGGTTCTCCAGGTGGTCCTCAATTTCCTGGACATCCTATTCCCGATTTCATCCCGACACTTCCTCAGTTTCCTACTAGCAATCCTAATGTTAGTAACACTATTCCAACTGTTGCACCAAACTTGCACATTCCTTTTGGTGGACAAGGTAGTACATTTCCTTTTCCTTTTCCCAGACACAATGTCGTTACCATGCAACCTACAGTTGGTACACAACTTCTGGGTGGAACTACACCTACGGTAGGGGGACCAACATCTCCTTTTGGACAAAACATACCTCCTGAGTTGGCCCAGTATTGGCAACAAATTTTACGAAACGTACCTCTTTCTGGGGGGCATGTAACAGTCCCTCCTGTCAGCCAACCATATCCAGGTGTGCCTAATCCTATTTTGGGTTCATGTCAAACTTCCCAATATCAGGTCCCTACCCAAACTCAAGGTTACAATCCTTGGGGCTACTACCCTATCCAGCCACCACCGAACCAACCCGGAGCTTCAATATATGGACAGTCTACTTATTCTCCTACGGGTCTGCTGACGGGGCTTCTACCCTAAATCCATCAGTATCCGCAAGTAAACCGACAGTTGCCTTTTCTTGCTACCTTGGATTTGCCAGATTTGACTAGGATTCTAAATGATCCTATTCGTCACTCTCCCCAATGGCCTGCTATTCCTGCTAAACTCCCATCGGACATTCCGAAATTCGATGGTAAAGCGGGAGAGGACCCCAACAACCATGTCATGAATTTTCATTTATGGTGTTCGTCCAACTCGTTGATGGATGACTCCATACGGCTACGTCTTTTTCAATGAACCCTTACTGGTTCGGCTGCGAAGTGGTACATTGAGTTGCCATGAGGTTTCTTTTCTGATTTTAACACCTTAGCCATGGCTTTCCTCACACATTACCAGTTACCGATCCATTACGATACTGGGACTAAGATCTTGACCTCTTTTAAACAAACGAAAGGTACTCACATATCAGACCATATACATGAATGGAGAAGGAGACGACGTCTCATCAAACTTGAACTCCCTGATCAGTTATTGGCTGAATGGTTCACGAAATCTTTTGTGAATGAAATTGGTAAATACATTTCTATGGGCGGTGTTGTTACAGAAGAGAAGGCTATTAGTCGCGCTCAGTATCTTGATCTCGTTTATTCACAAACGGGAACACTTTACTCCCTATTACCTGATTTACCTCGTCCTGGTACTTCCAACACTTCTACTGCTCCATTTGCTTCACATGTAGCTGATGGTGTGATTGGGACCACTCATACCCACTCACATTCCATTTCAACTACAACTCCAAAATCCAATCTTTCTAATGTTCAAAATGCTCCGTCTCCTGCCCCTCCCACCGGTAAAACCTCTGAAGTGAACGTTGTTCAATCTATGCCTACCGGTAAGAACAAATCCAAGAAGGGGAGAGGCAAGAATAAGGAAAGTAAAAACAATAATCAAACTGAGCAAACCAAATGCCCTCCTATTGAAGATCGATATAAACACAAACCACGATATCCTTGCCTTATCTATGGTGACGATCACTACACGAAGGATTGTCTGAGACGTGCTGAAGTTAACAAGTTCCTTCAAGGGACCTCAAAACCTTCTACTCCGGCTGTCTTGTCTCAACCCTTCCCGTCTCAACAACAGGCTTTGTTGGTCATCCATGACCAACCATCTACCTCTACACAATCTTATGTTTTGATGTGCACCGATGATTCAAAGAAAGACAATGTTGCACTTACCACTAGAGCTAAAGACTATACTCCTTCTAAGGAGAAGGTTGACGATTTACCTCTTGATCTGGTACAACCATCTCCACCGAATCCACCCACAAACGGTCCTCTTCATCTCGAATGATCGAACCTCGATACAGTTATATGACCACCCCCCAAAGGTGTCGTTAATAAATCGGCATTCAATCCTCATGCACGTGTGGCCCAGAACTATATCATTGTAGAAGATCTGGCCCAAGCACCTTCAACGATGTCTGCCCTTGAAGTCCTTCAGTCTTGTCCTGCACAGCGAAGGGCTCTGTTGAAAGCGATAGGTGGAATTGATCCCACGGATGAAAATTTGATAGTCTTTGACTTGGACGACCATGTTCCAAGGTTACCCCCACAACTTGCGTTTCAAATACAAGTTGTTGTTGTTGACAAGAACATTTGTCGTACTGTTATTGATGAGGGTGCCTCTACGTGCGTAATGTCTTTTACTTGTTGGAAGGCCATTGGCTCTCCCCCGTTATAGGAATCACAAAACACTTTGAGAGCCTTCAACGGCTCTGGTTTTAAGCCATACGGCGTTCTTCCATCGCTGCCTGTCACTTTGGAAGGTAAGATCGTCCAAGTTGAAGTGGAAGTTTTCGATACTCCCTTGGATTATAATCTTCTACTTGGATGTAGTTGGGTCGATTCTATGCGTGTTGTTGTGTCAACCCTGTTCCATGTCATACGATTTCCTCACCAAGGAAAAGTGGTACGGTTGATCAGCTTGCCTTCTTTAACGTCGATACTCGTACTGGAAACGTGCCATTCATAGCTAAAACCCCAGCAGGTTATGAGAATGTTGGAGTCGACATTTTAAAAGATTCTTCGTTAATGGGTACTTTCCCCATACCACCACCACCCGATATTCCACGCCCGTTCATTGCATCTATTAATATGATCTCTACTGTGCCTCATGAACTTCCAGTGTCTGCCGACCCTTGGATAGTCCCTGATACTGGAGATCATGTTCGTTTCGGCGACATCATGCCGTTAAGTCCGATTGAGTCCGATTACCAAGCTATTCAATCGGCAACTCCTCCTACTTATTCTTTTGATGAGTTGTCTCCTGATCCTTTCCATGTCATCTTTCCCACTGACGAGATGATCATGTTTGTCATGGAAGACACCCCTTGGGACGATGGAAATCATGGTTCCATACTGTTTCTGGAACAACAGACTCTTGAGAATTATCAGTGGATTTCGACTCCGTCGACCGTTGTGGTTATATCCACGGTTTCCCAATCTTCACGAGATGTGTTTGCAGAAGGGAACCTTAGTAACATTTCTCCCACGGTACCCATCAATATTTCAATTAAACCTAGGATTGTTGAGAACGTTCACATTGGAGCTTCGTGTTCTCTTGAGGAAATTGTCACTTATACTTCCTCGTTTAAAGAATTTTGTGATATCTTTGCATGGAGTTACGAAGAGATGCTGGGTATCGACCCTACTATTGTGGTCCACGAAATTAAGACATACCCCGGAGCCAAACCCGTCCGGCAGTGCCTCCGTCCTGTCCATCCACGTAAAGCCGCAGCCATTAAACTTGAAGTTGAAAAACTTCTTAAAGCTGGTTTTATTTATCCCGTGGTATTGATAGAATGGGTTTCTAACCCAGTACCGATTGATAAAAAGGGTGGTAGTATACGCGTTTGTGTTGATTATCGGGATATCAACAAAGCTTGTCCAAAGGACAATTTTCCAACCCCTTTTGTTGACCAGATCGTCGATGATTGTGCCAGCAGTGAAATCTTTTCCCTCATGGATGGATTTTCCGGCTATAATCAAATCAATATCGCTTCTGAGGATCAACATAAAACGGCTTTTATTTGTCCTTGGGGTACTTTCGCCTACAGAAAACTTCCTTTCGGTCTAAAGAACGTAGGTGCTACGTTCCAACGTGCTATGTCTTACACATTTCATGATATCAAGCATATTGTTCAACCTTATTTGGACGATTTGTCAGCTCACTCTTTGCGTCGAGTCGATCACCCTAATCATATCCGAGTGATTTTCCTTCATTGTCGATTCTATCGCATTCGCCTAAATCCTCATAAATGTGTCTTTTGCATAGAATCCGGCTGTCTCCTCGGTTTTATTGTTTCAAGCCATGGGATCCGGGTAGATCCTATCAAGGTCGAGGCAATTCTTAATCTCCCTCCTCCTTCTTCTTTGCGCCAATTACAAAGTTTGCAGGGGAAAGCAAACTTTCTTCGTCGCTTCATCCCGAATTACGCTGAAATTACTCAAGGTTTTACACATCTTCTAAAGAAAGGTTCAGAGTTTGTCTAGGATAAAACTGCTAATGATGCTTTTGAAGCCTTGAAATTATCCCTCACCAAAGCTCCTCTTCTTTTTCCTCCAGATTATAGTAGGGATTACTTTCTTTATCTAGCTGCATCTGAGTATACTATCAGCATGGTTCTCGTTCAAGAGGATGATTCCCATGATGATCATGTTATATATTACTTGTGTCGAAGTTTAACTTCCACGGAAATTAAATACCAACATGTTGAAAAGCTGGCCTTGGCTGCTGTTCAAGCAGTTCAACGTTTTCGTCATTATATTCTCTCCAGGAAAACTACAGTGATTTCGCATTATAACCCCATGCAACATATATTGACTCATCAATTGCTGGGGGGAAAATACTCCAAGTGCATTGTTATTCTCCAGGAGTTCAATTTGGAATTCGATTGAGCCACGTCGAAGAAATCCCTAGTTTTCGCTGAGTTAATTTGTGATTTTCCCCACACTGCCATGGAAAAGGTAGCAGTCGATTCGTTACCTGACGAATCACTTTTCCTTATCAGTACCAACGATATTTGGTACGAAGATATCATTATATATCTCCAAACTCAAACTTTCTGGCCTGCTTTGTCTAGTGCCGAACAACGTCGCGTCCATTATCAAGCACGTCATTATATTATCCTTGGTGATACACTTTACCGTAGAGGTATTGATTCTATGTTTCGGCGTTGTTTAAATTTTGAGGAAGCCGAGAGGGCTTTGAATGACTACCACTTTGGAGCATGTGGTGGTCATATGTCTGGGTATGCTACTACCCAGAAAATCTTACGTGCAAGATACTTTTGGCCTTCATTGTTTCATGACTGCATTACTGTTGTTCAGAAGTGTCATGCCTGCCAAACCTATAATCAGAAGATTCGGTCGCATCTTGCTCCCCTTCATCCTGTGGTCTCAGTAGGTCCGTTCACTAAATGGGGCATTGATTTCATGACATGTCACCCTCACTCGGCCGGGGGGCATGGTTATATTATTGTAGTTGTTGATTATTTTACTAAGTGGGCCGAGGCAATGCCGACATTCGATAATACTGGGAAGACTGCAGCGTTATTTCTTTTCAACCATGTCATCACTCGTTTTGGTGTTCCTCAGGCTATCGTTACCGATCACGGTAGTCATTTTAGGAATAACATGATGTCTGAACTCACAGAAAAGTTGGGCCTTCGTCATGATAGCTCAACACCCTATTATCCACAGACTAATGGCCAGGTGGAAGACATCAATAAGGTTCTCATCACTATGATTCGACGGATGATAGGAATACATAAAACCAGCTGGCACACAATGTTATTTTCGGCATTGTGGGCATATCGAACATCTGTTAAGTCTTCCACGGGATTCATGCCTTTTCGATTAGTTTATGGCATGGAAGCCATTCTGCCAATAGAATTTGAAATACCGTCTTTGAAGCTAGTTGTAGAACTCTTACCTAATACTTCTGCCGAAGAGGAACGTCTGTTGTATTTGATTCGATTAGACGAGACTCGGCGTGAGACTACTTTGATAATCGAAGCCCAGAAGAAACATGTTAAGGCACAGTATGACAAGCATGTCAAACCTCATGTCTTCTCTGAAGGAGATCTTGTTCTTTTATATGAACAAGATAAAGATGTCTTAGGAGCTGGGAAATTTGAACCAATGTGGCGTGGGCCTTATATTGTTAGAAAAGTTTTGGAAAAAGGAGCATATGAGCTAGTTGATTATGATGGTGTACCTTTGGGTGAACCCAGAAATGGGTTGTACTTAAAGAAGTGCTATGCATGAGTCATTTGTGCATCAAGTACTTGTATTTTTATGTATCATACTGAGTGTGTGTGGTATTTTTAGTTTTGTGTTTGACGTTATTTGGTCTCTACCCTTACATGACGTTGTGTTTGATTTCCAGATGTCGGAGTATTCTCTACCTTATATTGGCTTCGCCGACGGTGCTAGTCGTAGTACTCGGAACCTAGCTTCCGCTGCCTGGGCTATCTATGCCCCAACGAATGAGCTTATATCTTTACGAGGTGTATGTCTTGGGCGGACAACCAACAACATCACAAAGTATAGCGATGTTATTGAGTTATTGGTTGATGCTATCTCTCTTGGAATTCGTCGTTTGGTTGTGCGACTTGACTCGCAGCTAGTGGTGCTACAGCTAAGTAATGTCTACTCTATTTGAAGTCCTACATTATTAAGAGTTTATTTACAGATTCGCCTCTTGGAACGACATTTTGATCATATTGAATATCAACACATTCTGAGAAGTCTTAATACATTAACAGGTGCTTTGGCTAATTACGTATTAGACAGACATTTGAACAATTTATAAATCAAACACATTAAAATGTACACAAATGTAAAAGTAAGCCGGTAGAAACCATGTATATATATATATATATAATGATCAAAGTTTGTTTTTACAAAATGTGTCCGAAGACCAAAATATCAAAAATTGAAGCTCATGGCTTCTACATAATGATATCATGACATCAATGATGTTCACGATAGCACACTAATGTCCTAGCAACTCTGCGAAGCAAGCGACCCATAGAGGCAAATACTCCCACGGTATGACGTTGATCGCGTCGTGGAATCTCCTCTAGAGTCATATCTGGAACATCCGCCATCAGACCCTCTAAGTTCTGCTCCACTGTCAGATAGTCCTCGGCATACTGAGGGACTGCTACCGCTGCCTCTCCTCGTCTCTGGACAGGAGAACTACCAGCAGGTCTATATGCCCCAACGTCTGTGTTATCAATAAAATTTGGTGTTAGTCTTCGGGTAAAACTATAAAAACAAAAACATTTAAATATGTTAAAAATACAAAAACATTTAAAAGATTAAAATCGGTGGACTTCTTACCAATATCTCCCCACTGTGCATCTTCAGGAAGTGCAAGGTCGAGATCGCCGTGGAAATCCAAACCCGCATATGCATAATCTTCTATCATCAACACCTGGCCTTGAAGCCAATCGAAGAAGGTATCGTCATACCTGATAATCGGTCCTGCCACATGACATGCCATGAGTTGGCACCATCGTAACATCCGTGGATCTCTGGGACACAAAAAGTGCCACTCAGCCTGAAGCCTAAACAGAGGGACTCTCTCACAGAAGAAAGACACCAATAATGATCCATATCTGAACTGTTTTATATCTCCACGCCTGCATTTGGTTAGTGGTTTCTTGAGATTACGCAATACTGCGTCAGCCCAGTTAAACACACGGGGCTCAGTACACTCGATGGAATACTGAAAATATCTTTGCAGAGCCATATGTGGAGCAGCACTACTCGCCATCCGAGAAATGGTAAAGAGAATGGTACGGAGAGTCAAATCAGTCACTCCCCAGATAGCCACTTTTCCTTTCTGTCGTTCAACCTCAGGCACACAGTACTGCCTGCAATACTCACTCATTTTTAAGCCACCCCTTCGGTTACCAGTCAAACTGACATAGGACCCTCTCCTGGATAACCCAGTCAGGAAATAGATGTCCTCAATGTCGATGGTCAATGTGTGAGCTCCGACATTAAAAACTTGTTGATTCAAATCCCACATCCGGACTAAGTATTCAAACAATCGAACTTGGGATTTCATGCCCGGTATGCGGAAATACTTCAAGAGACCGCAATCTCTTAAGGTAGCAATGGTCGGAGGGTGATTTTCGGCGTTTGTGTTATCTTCCTCGCGTTTCTGTTCTCTCCATTCGAGCACCATGATGATGGCTATAAACCTGCATGGGAAACATATGAAGATAGTTAAATAATCTTAAACATGGAAAAAATTCTGTCTGTTGGCTAAACGTTGCATTAAATTTTAAACTTTGCGTTGTTCGCAGGTGGCCTATGGCACACAGTGCGAACTTCTCGCATGTTGCCTTAGGCCCACCTGCGAGAATGAAGCATTCTCGCAGGCCCCGTATGGGCAGCCTGCAAGAACTCCTGTTCACGCATAGGGTTTGACAAATGAACTTGAAATTTAACTTTTAACCAATGGAAACACAAATTTAAACCATGAAAATCTAGAGAATGAAGAGCTTACCAATATGATCTAGATGGCTCGTGGAATGATCGCCCGAAGCTCCCAGAATTCAACACTGAAAGTAGAAGGTAAAATGGAGGTTTTTTGAACTCAAATGGTAAAAGGGTAAAATGACATGGTAAAATGTGTTATGAATTTCTTTTATTCACTTTTTACTATGTTTAAAGTGGGTTTTTCATGTTTATTCACTATTTAACCCCAATTATTGATATGAAAATGAATAAAATGGTTGACAGGTACAAATATGGATGATTATGGATAAAACTTTTACGGTGTGGTGTGAATTTGTTTGTTTTCTATGGTTTTGACTTGAAACCTCGAGTGCCTTTTATCCGTTCTTGCGCTTGTGAAAAATATAAGAACGTGATCGAGCGTTGTTTTATCTCTTTTTCGGGCTCACTGTGGTTACACGAAAAAGGAACCCCCCTGGAGTTAACTTTAAGCTCTTTTCAAACTCTCTAAACATGAAAAGATTGCAAAGCGATCTTGCTATTTTCATGCTCGTTAAAGTATTGGAAGTTACGCGTCCTTCGAGCGATAGTTTAACCCTTTTTCAGTCTTGTTGGACTATTGTACGAAAAAGGAACTGAGAGAGTTCTCTTTTGAGTGTTTTTCCAAACTCTATAATCTTGAAAAACCTTCGAGTTTTCTATCTCTGGACTCGTTAAACAAACATTGACAGACCCGTGATGGGACTGAACCACTCCTTCTTAGGGTTCGTTAAAAATACTCCGAGGGACTCGTCCGAAGGATGAGCTTATATCAACAAGCATATGTGATACTCTTCAAGCTTGCATAAAAATAAAGAGGTACTTGCCAGAAATGGTGGGGGAAAATTTGGGAAAGGGATATGTTTCATCTTTGTGTTAATTGCTAGTAAGTGTCGCTCTTGAACATGACACCCCCTATTCATCATTCGAAGCCGGTTTGGGAAATCCATTTGTCTCTCATTTGATTTGATAACAAGGTCTTTCCATGTGTCGTATTTGAGTCAATGTTGTCAAATCAATGGTCATGTCATTCATATGTTCAAGAGAAATCCAAACCTCTATTGAGTCGACCATCTGCAGTTATCCTTTCACTTCGTGTCGGCCTTCCCTGTGTCCAAAGTCCAATTGCCATATACTCTGTTTCACTTTCAAACTCTGTTACTCATTTTGTGTCACTGATGGGGGATACATCAAGGCCCTCCCGTGATGAGTCTTGTTCTATCGACTTCAACACATTATCCGGAATCAAGACTTAAGAATTATTTAGTACCTTGAAGCTTGCATGCCTCAATGGCAAGTTTCTTGCTTTCGACAGTGGGTTTGCATCATTGACCCCTGATCGAGAGATTCCGTCGAGTGTTCGACATCAACTCATTTATTCATAGTCGATGGATTGTACTATAGTACCTTGGGAGTCATTGACATCATTGGTGATTTCCCTCGCACTTGTTAACGGTATACATCAATGACAGGTAATCAAGTGGTGTCTACCATGTTCGACTTCGACACATGTAATCACATGGTCAGATTCATACTTTGGGCGATGAGAGTGAAGACCCTGGATATTGTCTTTGAGATCCAGGTTGCGATGGAGTATGTATTATTTGCGACACATGGATCCACTATGTATGTTTCGTGGCTATGTCGTCTTGATTAAAAATTTTCGCACAGATCCACAGTGTATTCAAGTGGTTGTGCTATATTATAACGGCATGGATCCACAATGTATTATTGGTGGCCATGACCTTTGTTTATGATGTCATCATTCTATGATCTGAGTATGGGAATGCCTACCTCAGGAATTGATATACATGATATTCTGTTGATGCTTGGATGTATGCAGGTCTCTGATTAGATGTGCTCTTGGTTCTTGACACACACATGCAACTTACAAAGTCTATCGACTGTCACTGGTTCCACTCTCAGACTTTGGGGGGCATTCTGTTATCCACATTTTTGGTCATCGAGATGATGTCATGATAATGTCATGATGATGGATAGTCAAGCTCTTCACTAAGAACACTTTCATGAGAAAAGTTGCACTTGTCTGTTTCCAAAAATCATGTTTTCAAGAATGTTCGCAGGCTACCTATATGTTCTCCTGCGAGAATTCCTTATTCTCGCAGGCTGCATTCAGCTGGGGTATGAACTTCTCACACTGTACTCATTCTTAGGGTGCGAACATGTTCTTAAAGAAGGAAAAAGATAAATATCTCGAACCTTATAAAAGGGAATCTTCTAGAAGGGTGAGTTGGCATTCGAATGGTTGTTCAAGTACTGGCATTCCAGATATCTTGGGATCATTCCCTATCCTAGTAACTAATCTATCTTCTCCTATATATTGAGGAGATTGTTCATGGAAAAGTTTAGAAGAAAACTAGAAAGAGATTGATTGGAGAATTAGTGCAAGACTGTATGGAGGACTGAAGCTACAGCAGCAAGAGACAACAACAAGGTCATCATATGTGGTTGATTTTCTTCATGCATGAGCAAGTGTGTGTGTCAGAGCTAGGAGCCATCGAAAGGAGACCTACGACATCAAGGCTCAGGTTGTAAGTTTCACTTTCANCAATACAGTAACATGTCCCTTTCCCATAAAGATGATGTCACTTTATTACATAATTCCTTGATCATATGTATAGACTAGCCATTGAATATATTAATCTGCCTTTACTTCGATTGGTTTGTACTGTTGTGATCTGAACGGTGCAAGAGAATTGGAGCGAAGCTTGGAACAACAGAGATATAAGGAAAGAATTCATAAGGTATGTCCACAATCCTTACTTCTTAGTTCAGTCAATAGGTTAGGTCTAGGGAAAGTGTATTATTCTGTCCTGTTTTGTTTTAGATCCAGGTGGATCTAGGGAGATTGGTCTGTGTCTGCACTCACGAATTTATCCTGAAACAACAATCCTATCCGTCTTTCATGAAGGGACACATGGTGAGAGATTGACATTTCGCTGACTTGCAACTCGGGAAGTCAGAGATAGGAATCGTGAGAACTCGCGAAGTCCGAGTTTGTGATTTGATCGCAGCCATTGATCGAAGAGAGGACGTGGACCGTTGATTGTCCAAGGAGATATCGGGGATTGAGAGAAGGAAGGTGATCAGCCCTCCATCTTCACTAAACATGAAGTCTCGATTCACGAAGAGTTGATATAAGTTACTGGGTCACGGGAGATTGTGGAGCCAGATAGATGAGATTCGTCCTAAAGGATCCAAGGACAGACAGATGAGATTTGTCCTGAAGGAGCCAAGGGTTGTCATGGCCATTGGCTATGGGAAAGAGCACAGGAGTTAACCCCTTCTATCCCTCGGATACACGAGTTCTGAGTTCACATATCAGGTAGGTCATGGGTTGGTGCGAACAAAACCTTTGAAACCCGAAATTGCGAAGTAACCTCAACCANTCATGCACAGGGAGAGGACAGATCTCGTTCGTCGAATCTATGCACGGAGGACCATTTACGTGAGATCTAGAGGAAAGTGCATGAGGTCTAACCCTTTGAAAGTGCACAGGAGAGTGGACTTTCACGAAGTACAGAATTTTTGAAGTTAATCGGAACTACCCATGATCATGGGATAGGTGGTAGCAGATCCGAGAGTTCGAGGATTCATACCTTGGAATATTTGTAAGGATCAGAGGCGAATACCCAGGAGTTGGGAGCTGCAACAATCCTAGACATATTTCATGAAGGGACACTTGGCGAGAGATCAATATTTCAGTGACTCGTAACTCGGTAAGTCAAATATAGGAATCGTGAGAACTCGCGAATCTGAGTTCACGATTTGATCACATCCGTCAATCGAAGAGAGAACTTGGACTATTGATTGTCCAAGGATATATTGGGGATTGGGAGAAGGAAGGTGAGAGACCCTCCATCTTAAATAAACATGAATTCCCGATTCACGAAGAGTCTATTTACGCCGTTAGGTCACGGGATATTGTGGACCGTTGATCTGACATCGGGAGTTCGTATATTTGGATTTCAAGGAAAGGATATGGACTAATTTCCACCTTCGCGATACGCGAAGTCCCAAAGTGCTTGAGGGTTGGGCCCCAAGTCATAACGAGGGGTCATATGGATGGAGGTTAAGGAACGGAGCTAGCGCTGGGCAAGGCTCTTAGTTTGGGAGTTCGAGAGTCGGGTGAGTCAACGTCGGCTCGAATGTGAATACCCGACGATAGGAGTCATGAAGCGCCTTTTAGTTAAGATTGTGGTCACATGGATGGGGGGGCTTGCGCCTGGTGCTTGTTCACGAGGGATAACAAAAACAAAAATTTAGAGGCTTTACACTATAGAAGCTCCTTCAGAAGGGTGGGTGTGTTACAAATATCTTAATAGAAGTATACAACAATCTAATGTACCTTCCTCGAGGCCCGCATAGAAAATATTGCTATGTTTTGATGTATGACTTCGCAGTATCTACTGCAAATTCTATTATAAAGCCTGCTACAATGTCCTCGAGCCAAAAATCTACTGCGTGGGTGGATTTGTTATTCACCTGTTGTAAATGCACGATATGAAGTGAGGTCCACTCTAACTGTCAGATCCTACTTGTTGTGTGGTTAACCTTCAACCTCAATATCCACTCATGGAATAAGTGTGGAAAATCATAGAAAAATACTTCATGCAGATCAGTAAACACATACTTCTCAAGATATTTGTGCAGTGTTACTCTACGGTTTTTGTTATCTTTCTATGCAAACTCTATCTCCTTTGTCTTCATCTAGCTTTCGATCTCTTATTTTGTGGGATTCCATGGTCTCAACATCCCCTTCTAGCGGTGCATTCTCTCAGCTTCTTGTCATCCAATTCGGTATTCTTTTGAAACTCCTCCCGCCGATCGATCATTCTTTAACTGATCTTCAATAGATTGATCATTCTTTTGACAAATATTCAACATATCCCATCCTCTCAATCCTATGTTGTTCCAACTGCCAACGGAACCATTTGTTGGTTTCTTATCTAATTTATACCTTTAACATGATTGACCTAGGTTTAGGTCTATTAGGGATCCAACAAAGCCTCTAAAACTATCGGCCCTCTTGGTAAACCAAAAGGCAGCGCAACAAACAGAGTGCACTGCATAATCTCACCCGATATAGTCTTAATGGGTGACTACAATACTCATGAAGTGATTGCAGTCCAGGATTGAATGGGGATCTGTGACTTGCGCATTGTGACTTCTATCTATTTATTAAAGAAATATATTGTCATTCTCATTCATGCATGTACTATAATTCGTTCCTACATCATTCTAACATCTACTCATAGAAAATAAGAGAGATATAAACATTCAATCACATAACACAGGTTTTATCATGGTTCACCCCCTTCTGGGCTACATCCACAAAGATCAGGCTCTCAAGCTCTTTTATTATGGTATTTCAAAAACTACAACGTCGCGCACTTTACAATTCGTTCTCATTCGGGTTGAGATCTATTATGATAAGGACTATATCACACTAGGCTCCTCATCCCGTGATCTTACCCTCGAGATCTACCCTCCTGACCCTCTACATCTCAACAAATTACATGTTAAGGTCCTAACCCACACATAGGTAGATCAATGTATTCGGATGTAATAAAGGTCAATATTAATAAGACCTCTCAATAAAATAGAATAAGGTGGATGTAAGAAGACCTAATAGAAGATTCCGCCTCTAGAAGGATCTTCCTCTAGATGCTTCTTTTTAGTATAAATAGGAGTCGAGGGTATGAGAACCCTAGCTTGGATATTATTGTAATAGAGCGCTTCTCGAC
>JASDQU010106128.1:41353-53844 GCA_032191745.1 Picea mariana
CCTGTTTGAGAAGTATCCTCATTAGACTCAAAATTGCTTCGATCGAAAGTGGTTTTGTCCTTTGGGTTCCCAACAAAGACATGCCAACAACTTCACATTTTAAAAATTCAAAATTCTTAATATTTCTACCTAAATTTGGATTGAAACATTTAGAAACAAGTTTTAAGTTTTTCCTTTGTCAATTTCTTATCTCGAAGCTTTTTAAAAATAAGTTTTTGCTTCTCAACATTAATTTTCTTTTATCACCAAAATGCCATTAAAAAAATTGTAAGAGTAAGGATACATTAATCAGGGATGATTTTAAGGATGAAAATTTATTTTAAATTTCGAAATCTTAGCGAATTTTACTAATCTTTCATATGCTAACTATAAATGATTGGTGATTTTTTGTAAAAATATTCAAATTTCTAAGTATTTTATATAGTTTTTATAAAATTTTGGCCATTTTTAAGGTAAAATAATTTTATTCTATAGAATTTGAGTGAATCATTTTTAAAATAACGAATCTCATTTTTAAAAAAATCATGAAAAATTAACCCAGGAAAGAAATTTAACCCCTAAAATCATCCCTGCATGAATGCAACATATTAAATGTGATGTGCTTAACACTTCCACCAGTATGATGATGTTGAATGTGATGTGCTTAACACTTCCACCGGTATGATGAACATAAATGATGACAAAGGTCACCCTGCATCGAGCCTTGACAGAATCTCAAGGAGCGAGCTGAATCTCCATTAACAAATTCTCTCAAGGAGCGAGCTGAATCTCAACTAACAAACACTGAAAAGGGGTATTAGAGAAGCATTTTACCACCCAACTTACCCCAGCCTTTACAAAGCCGAACTTTTCTAATATTCTTCAAAGGAACAATCATTATACCTTATTATCTAGACTTTTAATGCATCAAGTTTAATGACCATTTCTCTTCCTTTCCTGGACTTTCAGAGAATGGAGGAGCTCTCGGGCTAATACCAACCCATCCAAAATTTGCTGCCTTCTCAACTACAAAACTCGTTTTAGTAGAGCCATTCACTGGTGTCTCCCCAGTGTGAGCCGTTCCAGCTGAAAAGGAGCATTGTTTTTGGCAATCTAATGGTTTTGAATAAAACCTATAAGGTGACCATTAGCTAGTTCCCAATGAAAGCGATAAGAAGCCAGCTAATTGTTTAACAAAATGTCTACACCAGAGGTAGTCATCCAATGGACTAAGCTCATCGTGGGATACGCTCAAAACGGGCTCTGTCATGAGGCTTTCAAACTCTTTTGTCAAATCCAACGCTCTGGTGTGAAGCCGAATCACATCACCATTGCCAGCGTTCTAAGCGTATGTGCCAAACTCTCACTTCTTCAACAGGGGCAGTCTGTGCATGCGCTCATCTTCAAAAGTCGAATTAAATCAGATGTTTCTGTATGGAATGCCCTCGTTACCATGTATTTTAACTGCGGAAGCATGGAGGATGCAGTCAAAGTTTTTACAAAAATACCCAAAAGAGACCTGGTATCCTGGAACGCCATAATTGCAGGTTTTGCTCAGAGTGGACATTATACAGAGGCTATGAAACATTTTTCTCTACTTCAGCATGGAGGCCTTAAACCGGTAAACACCACCTTCACCAGCGTCCTTAGCTCGTGCTGCAGGCCAGAGGCACTGGAACAAGGAAAACAGGTCCATACCCACATCATGAAAACTTTATTTGAGTTAGATATCTCTGTTGGAAATGCTATTATAACTATGTATTCCAAATGTGGCAGTTTAGAGCTTGCACACCAAGTGTTTGACAAAATGCCTCAGAGAAATTTGGTTTCCTGGTCTGCTATGATTGCAGGATATTCCCAAAATGGATGTGGGTACGAAGCCTTGAGGCTGTTTCTCCAATTGCAACAGGTTGGCATGAAGCCCAACAAGTTAACCTTTGCGAGTATTCTCATGGCGTGTGCCAATGTTGCGGTCCTGGAACCAGGGAAGCAGATTCATAGCCACATCATTAAAGCTGGACTCGATTCTAATGTTCGTATTACCAGTGCTCTCCTTGATATGTATGCCAAGTCTGGAAGCATGTGTGATGTGCGAGAAGTGTTCGGAAGAATGCCAGAACAAGACAGAGTATCCTGGACTGCTATGATCACAGGATGCGCAGAAAATGGTTTTGGGGAGGAGGCCCTGGAACTGTTCTGTCATATGAAAAAGGCAAATGTGAGTCCAGATGAATTCACTCTTTCTAGTGTTCTTGCAGCATGTGCTAGTGTATCTTTAGAACAGGGCAAACAAGTCCATGTTTATATTAAAAAAATAGGATTCGAGTCAGTTGTCATTGTGGGGAATTCCCTTCTTACAATGTATGCAAAATGTGGGAGCATAGAGAGTGCACACCAAGTTTTTGGCGAAATGCTGCAGAGAAATTTGAGTTCATGGAATTCAATGATTGTGGGATGTGCTCAACATGGACAAGGCAAGGATGCCCTTCAACTCTTTAAACAGATGCAAGAAGCAAACATGCAGCCTGATCATATAACTTTCCTTGCTGTTCTTCATGCGTGCTGCCATGTAGGCCTAGTGAATGAAGGCTATCACTATTTCTATTCCATGAGTAGAGATCACAGTATCACACCGAGAATAGATCATTATGCTTGCATGGTTGACCTTCTAGGGCGTGCTGGACAGCTTAATGAGGCTGAGAATTTTATCACCTTGATGCCATGTGAACCTGACATTTTAGTGTGGCAGACTCTGCTTGGAGCTTGCAGAATTCATGGCAACGTTGAATTAGGAGTACGTGCAGCTGAACATCTGCTTGATCTGGATCCACAAGACGTTGCAACATATGTGCTTCTGTCCAACATCTACGCTGCAGCTGGGAGATGGGATGATAGAGCAAAAGTGAGAAAGGCGATGAAAGACAGGGGATTGAGAAAGGAACCAGGTTGTAGTTGGATTGAGGTCAATAACAGGGTGCATGCATTTGCTGTGGAGGACAAATTACATCCACAAAAAAGATTAATTGATGATGAGTTGGATGAGCTGTCAGAGTGAATGAGGGAAGTATGATACATTGCCAACAAAAAAATTGCACTCCATCATGTGGAGTACAGGCAGAATGCCCGTTATGCTACCATAGCTAGCACCCAGTGATTGCTTTTGGCCTAAGCAGGATGCTTTCCAGAATCCCTATCGATGTCATCAAGATCTTCGAGTGCATGGCAACTATGTCTGTGGTCACACATTCTGAATAAGTTCATCTACTAAATTGCTGGGCAATAAATTGTCTCAAGGGACAACCACTTTCATCATTTCAGGGGGTTATGTTCCTGTTGATTTTATTGGTGATGATTGACAGGATAAACAAGAAAGATTGTAATTTCCTATCTGAGTTGTTGACAATCTCCTTGTTTTGCAATTGTTACAGTATTAATCGAGTTCATCTCTAAAATTGCTGGCAAGAAGTTTTCTGGTAAGGATGTCAACTGGTTCCTTATTCCAAGGATAAACCATGTTCTGGAGTCTGGAGGGATTCAACTGGCAAAAGATATTGAATTTTGTGTTTGAGGGACTGGAATCTGAGGGTGGCAACTAGTGTACACGATGGTTGGTGGAGTAATCATCATAAGGAGGACAACAACCAGTTTCCAAATGTCAAGTTAAACCATCTAATTGTGGGGATTATTTTTAATGTTAGATTTAGACAAAATTAGCCATATAAGATTAAATTCACCATGAATCTGTTATGCCTCAACTTAACCCATTCACCAAATTTTATTTTGGGTCCACTATACGTCACATGGTTGAATTTTAATACTTTGTGGTATATGTATTAGGAATAAAGTATAATTAAAATGTTTGAGTTGATGATCCTAGGCTTTTGTAGTGGGACTCGGAATGTTCACGATGACAAAACGTTTGAGTTTATGATATTCGACTTTTTAACTGAGAGTTAACCTTCCCACATCTATTAGTGGTAATCCAAGCTACAAGAACTGTTCGGAAAAAATATAATGTTGAGAGCCGCATAGCCCTAGTTGTAACATAATATTGTAAGCATTAATGAGTGAAGGTATGGCATCTTTTTCCATCACAAGAAAGCGAGAAAGGAAATTCCTCTTCGGGATAAGAGTTATAGAACCAAGAGGGAGAGCAAGCACAGTTCGCAAGAAAAGCTTGGAGGGGAAGCCTCATGGCATGATCCGGATTATTTTGAGAACAACATGAAGACAAAAATATAACCGATAGATAACAAGGAAATACACAGAGATAATGCAGAGAATACATAAATATAGTGAAAACCAACTTCTATTAATGAGCAAGAAAAGCTTGGAGGGGAAGCTTCATGGCATGATCCAGATTATTTTGAGAACAACATGAAGACATAAATATAACCGATATATAACAAGGAAATACACAGAGATAATGCAGAGAACACATAAACATAGTGAAAACCAACTTCTATTAATGAAACCAACTTCTATTAATGAGCAAGAGAGAACCAACTGACAGAATTTGCAACAAGCTTTACATAACACTCAATTGCATGCTTAGAGGGCCTCCTTCACCTCAATTATATATGAGAGAGTGAGAGGAGAACAATTCCCATGATGCATGTGGGATAAATTGGACTAAGTTTATAAAATGCCATAGGCATGTAAAACAATAGGACTTCTCGAGTGGTCACCCATCCCAATACTACTCTAGCCTGAGCACATTTAACTGTGGAGTTCTAATGGGATCTGGTGCATTAATGCTATGTTGTAGGCATGTACATAAGACCACTAGGAAATCATTACATGATGTCTGTAATTAATAAATGAAGATGACATTACATTCTATTCCCTTTCAAAAGGGTGAATATCATGGTTTATCAAAACCATAGGCTCAAAATGGTGATTCAGTGTAAAAGGTGGATGGCCACCGAGATCCATCAGGATCATTCCTCTCCCCTTAGGAAACAATGGTCTCCATTCCGTCAAGTTCCCTTGGGAGACGGGGAGACTTCTGCTAAATTCGAAGCTTGGTGCGCTGCTTGCTTTGCTGAAGAAGTTGTCCTGCTTAGCTTGTTTAAGGTTGTCATGAACCTGTTGTTGGAGGGGTTGGAAACTTTCAACCAATCTAGCTGCATGATCTACCCGAGTGTGGGAGGACTCTGTCGGTGAAGATGCAGCATGAAGAGTATGAAGGGTTCTATTATAACCTTCCTTGATTGGGCTATGTGGAGGCACCCCCGTAGGTGAAACAAGAACATCTTGGTACTCTTCTACAATCTTGTTGATTTTCTTTTGCTGGATAGAAAGGTCTTGGGATGAGGCTGCAGTGTCCTTTTGTTCACCTTCTGATCGGATTGTGAAGAGGCTAAACTTTGCAGTATGAGAGATTACTTTGCGGCATTGTTTTGGTGGGACAATAGTTGAAACTACCTTTGGTATCCCATATAGATGATCCCCCAAAGTAACAGTGATGCTATGGGGTCGAGACTCATAAACAACATGACGCCTCCACATATATGGTTGGCCTAATAGAACATCACAGACTTGCAGTGGGGCAACATCACACAATACCTCATCTTTGAAGGGCTTGATATCGTAGGACATGCGACACTGCCGACTGACACAAAGATCGTGACCCTGGCGAAGCCACCTGATATTGTATGGCTGCGGGTGTGGTGTTGTTTGCAAATCCAACCTCTGATGAGATGATGTTTTTTTGGCTTCTGCTATCAACAATAAAATGCAGTGGGGACCCCTTCACCCACATATGTGAATGGAAGAGACGCTCCCCCTCTTCAGGATCCTCTTCTGGTTGGATTGTTGCAATTGCGATAGTAGCAGTGGGTTTTGCATCAATGATCTGTCTCCTTTTATTGTTTTATGAATCAAGGTCCAAGTCGGGGTTCGTCTCTTTGTCTTTGAGCTCGACCACCAATGACTGTATTGAGCGACATTCATTAGTGTTGTGCCAAGGGCTGTTGTGGAACTCACACCACTTTCTGGTGACATTGTTAGACTTCCCACTACCCTTCTTTGCCTACATCTGGGACTGGCTCTCTTGAGGTTGGCCTTCCTTGTTGTGTCCTTCATTATGCGAGTTAGAGTTGCCTTTGCCATGCTTCTCCCACTTTCTCTGTTGCTTGAATTTCTGCTCAGTTTTGACTGCATATCAATAAACAACTCCTAGTGAGGAGATATCCAAGAAATCCATCTTTGTTTGGGCGGAACTATGTAGACCACTGCGGTACTTCAAAACCGGGTGTTGCTAAGAGTCTTTGATACCCAGCTTTGAGAGCAAGGTATGAAAGATGTTGGTGTACTCCGACACCGTTTGGTCTCTTTTCTGATGGAGAGTTGTCCATCTCTTGTATTGGTCATCATAGTTTTCGACATGGTAGAACTCCTCCTTTAGGGCATCTACAAAGGCCACCCAAGTGGGTTCTCTCCCAAATAGTGTAGATTCATTCGTGGTGTACCTTTCCCAGTAACCTTCCCACCAAGCTCTGACACGGGGAAGGGATTTAAGGAGCGTGAAGGTGATCTTTTCATTGTTGGAAAATTTTTGGACAGAGTAATAACCTTCTAGCAGATTCAACCATTTTTCTACAACATCTTCATCTATCTGGCCTTCAAATAAGGGGATATCAAAATTGACTTGTACCTTAAAGGGTGTCGCACTTCTGAAATGGCTTCTTGTCGAAGATGCCTTAGCCACTGCCATTGGTAGTGTTCGAAGGATTTGAGCAAAGTTGTCCATCATCTCGTTCCTCTGTCGCACGAGGGCTTCCTTGAGCAACGTCTTGAAATGATCTCCTACTTTGTCATCTCTCTTTTCTTCCTCCATGGGAGATCGCTTGGGCTAGTGAGAGTAGTTGTCCTCAAGCGAAACTAGCTCGAGACCCAACTCTCTATACCTTGACCTCGTCGGGGACCTGCTCTGAGAAACAACAAGGAACAACCTGCTCTGATACCACTGATCCAGATTATTTTGAGAATGACATGAAGACAAAAATATAACCGATATATAACAAGGAAATACACGGAGATAATGCGGAGAACACAAAAATGTAGTGAAAACCAACTTCTATAAATGAACAAGAGAGAAAAAGACTGTAGAACACAAACTTACAGAATGGGGTAGCCTATCTTTGAAAAGAAAGAGATGTTTGCTATGCTTCATTTGCAACAAACTTTATATCACACTCTATTGCATGCTTGGAGGGCCTCCTTCACCTCAATTATATATGAGAAAGTGAGAGGAGAACAATTCCCATGATGCATGTGGGATAAATTGGACTAAGTTTATAAAATGCCATAGGCATGTAAAACAATAAGACTTCTTGGGCGATCACCCATCCCAGTGATACTCTAGCCTGAGCGCGCTTGTAATATTCTCCGGTAGTGCCCTAGTTATATTATGAATTGTAATCATGTTTTGTAGGCTGGTGAGCCGAGTATTGATAAGCTGGTGGGACTATGTGTTTATTAGGCCAGAGAGCTTAAGTATTAAGGCCAAGAGCCTGATTTTGTATATGTAATTATGCAGATCATTAATATAATATATAAACATCGCTGCATGCTGACCGACCACGAAGAAAGAGTGATGGGGGACTAAGCTTCCACAGAATGAGTAAGGGAGAGGGGGCTAAAAGGTTGGAAAGAGGGGCTAAGCTTAGGGGCTTAAGTCCTTGAGAATAATATTTTATTATTATTCTAAAGCTGTGTGACAAAACATGTTTTTATCCTAAGTCCTGAGAGAGGCAACGAATGCACCTCCAACGTGTGCAAAAGAGAACACATGCAACTCCAGGAAGACAAGTGTCGACCTATGTGCATGCGGTTAAAAGTTGAAGCGTTAGCTGAGTTGGGGGTTCGTCCTCCATTCTGCCATCCGTTGTCTGAACCGTTTGGAGTTAGCGTTTGATTGCTGCATACCTCACATAGCTCTGAAAACCGAAACCGTGAGACCTTTGTGATCGACTGGTGTATTCCCGCGAATTCCGTCCATTCTCTGCATCTGGTCTCCATCATCGACCTTTGCATAATTTTCCTGTCACGCACCCTGAAAACTAGTGGAAAACCCATGGACTGAGCCGTGTCTCTTGTGTGTCCTGTGAACCGGTTTATCCACACTACAAATCCAAGTCTATGCTTAACTGTTTGGGTTGTTGTCTTCTGAGAAACCTGAGCATACCGTAATTTTCTATGCCGTGTGTGTTGTAACTATGGGCGGTTGTGGCCACGCAGTCCCTTGAATGAGTGTGATTTGTTACCATCATTTGTTCCTAGTTGAGCCATCTGTTGTCATTCTTGTGTTGGAATGAAGTTGAAGAAGCAGTCTGTCAGGCCTGTGTGCAACACTCTCTCCAGGTGAGAGAGGTGGTTGTGGTTGAAGAGGCAGGTTGTCAGGCCTATGAGCAACTCTCTCTAGGTGAGAGAGTGTGGAGGGAGTGAGAACTCCTGGAAGGGGTCCTGTAGCTTCCACAGAGCTTGGAGAATTTCGGTCCAGCCTGTTGCTGAAGCCCAAGGCAAGGGAGGTTTAGCAATGGAAGGACTGTCTTGGTGATAGTGAAGGTGTATACTCCTGGGGTGAGACGTGCATGTGGGGAAAGAGAGTCTGTGAGAAGTTGGCATAAGTGGCTCCTGGGAGAGAATCCTTCCTCATAAACTGTGTGTCTTTTGTTGACCTTGCCTAGCCTAGGATTCCCTTGCCTGGTGGAGCTTAGTCCCAGCTCGGGGGTGACCTACTGCTGAGAGTGATGAGCAACGCGGTCTAAGGCTGGGAGGTTCGTGGAAGGTCTGCATGCAGTTGGTGGTGTTATGCTAGTTTAAAAGATAAGTATTAATTCTGTACTTAATTTATATGTGATGTATGTCTATGTCTTGAAATGTTATCATGTATTCCGTTGCAAGTTTGAATTGTTGTTAATTTTGTTTAAGTTTGTATGACAACGGTAAATCCATGTTAAATGTGTTAATTTGATTTAATGCATGTTTTATATATAAGTATGAGAATGTTTCCGCGTAGTAGCATTGCCCGACAGTGGGATTGATGGCCGGGGATATTACAACGCTTAACTGCGGAGTTCTAATGGGATCCAGTGCATTAACGCTATGTTGTAGGCATGTACATAAGACCACTAGAAAATCATTACATGATGTCTGTAATTAACAAATGAAGATAACATTACATTCAATTCCCCTTCAAAAGGGTGAATATCATGGTTTATCAAAACCATAGGCTCAAAATGGTGATTCAGTGGAAAAGGTGGATGGCCACCGAGATCCATCTGGATCATGGCATTCCCCTCCCATTTGTCTGTAAATATTTTCTTTATGCATACTAATGAAGCATGGTTGAATGTGGTTTTCCAAATTTCATCATCGACGTTGTTTCGATTGGTTAATGCTCACATTTGGTTGAATGGATAAATTATGAGAGAGCTATTCATCGAGATTATCTAGGTGAGGTTTAGGTTCAATTCTGGCTGGCTTCCACTATAATCCAGGTTAGTGTCCAGAGTCTGCAAGCTAGTACTTAGCAGGAAATTTATGACTTAGCAAGGACCGAGATGTTCCAAAGTCCACCGCAATGGAACCTCTATCATACGGGGTGTCACAACAAGGCAAGATGTCTATTTTGTGAGAATTCAATCTGGGTAGAGAGAACACACGATTGGTTGACGTACCAATCTATCCTTTAATCTATACATGTGTTGAGCTAGAATATTCTAGCTATGTGTTGGCAGCGATTATGTGATTATTATTTTTATAAGCTGCCTACACAGGGTCTATGAAATTTTATTAATTTTTATGAGCATTTCTTTAAAACGACAGTTGTAAATTGTTGCATTTTACTTATCATCTATTTATGCTTCGTTTTCATGATTGAAAGCATGAAAACTCGCAACTATCATTACCATTTTGTTTTAAAATTTAATTGAAAGCATATGGTTTATTACAGAATAGTGATTTTTTGCTATGAGCATGTTGCTCTCCTTGTTTGTGACCCTTTCGATTCTAAGCATGCCTAAGAGATTTATGATTGTATGAATGAAAGGACCCCCCCCAATTGATATTCGATTTTTTGTATGGATTTTGGTTGTTTTTTGATCATATTTCTTTCATGAAACTTTGAACTATTCAATTTTTGTAAACCTACCTAACTTTGCAATCAAACTATGATGCACGCACTATGTTTTTAGAGTACTCTAGTCTTAGCATGTACCCAATGCTAAGGTGGCATACAATGTACATGATGCCATTACTCCTTAGTGTGGTCTCGGGTTTCACGAAACTCTTCACACGCATTTTGATTAAACACCTTGCCCATTGTTTGAATCATTACAACATGTATTGTTAAAGCTCAGGGCTATAGCTCTGTTTCTTTTTTTGCAAACCCTACTAGTGTGTTGTGCGTTAATTACCCTTCCATTCAGTATGGCCCCTCTAGTAAGGATTGAACCAAATGGTATCCAAACCCTGCTCTCATACGATGGTGCTAGGGAGGATTTGGAAAGAAATGGCTGACATGTTTTCATCAAGAAGTTTTAGGGTTTTAATCTTCAGGTTGCCCAAGAATTCGATTTCTCCTTTGATAGTTGTAGAGTGAAGGTTGGTGATGTGCAACTGGAGGTTCTCGAGGGTTTCCTGAGTCAAGTTATAGGACTCCCTGCAAGCCCTGAAGTTCTACACTTTTGTTAGCAGAGTTTAATCTCATTTTTTTTTTGCTTGTTGGAGACACGATTTTGCGGGAGAGATTCTGAGCAAACTGCTGCGAATTAGAACGAACCCTTTAAAACCCAGAACYRAAATGAGCCGTTTTATCTTCATTGTGGGCAGTTTCTCCAAAAAATGGACCATTACAGAGATATGCCTCGACCTTTGGAGGTAAATTTCTCAGATCTTTTGTGTCAGGTAAGATGAGCGTTTTTTCTATTATTCTATTAYAGGCCTTGCTACAGTGCCCTTCCCACCTACTCAGGCCTGTGCCTTAGAATCCTACAACACCCCTCTCACCCGTCCAACCATGTGTCTCAGCCTCCTACTGTGAACCCTTGATCAATCTGAAGGATATTCAACCAGTCTATGAGCAGGTTATACATCTAAAGGACTGTGTTAAAAATGTAAAGAAACCTACAGAAAAATGATTGAAGACCACAGGACATGTGATATTTAAAAACGTAGAAGCAACTACAACCATCGTTAAATCCAAAGTTTCATGATTCGATTTGATTGTATGGTCAAATGTGTGATCTTATGAATAAATAACATGTTTGTTTTCATTCCTTAGTTAGATTATTTGGTTGTTTTTTTGTTTGTTTGTTAATTTGTGCGAGACCTGTTGGCTACGCGATTAACCTGTGGCTTGAGAAACCGTGACTCAAGGGCATCTAATCCGTCAAAATCACCCGGGGATCGCACCCGGCCTGAGCCACACCAACCCTTAACATGGTTGGATTTTTTGTCCCCGCAGGTTTCGAACCGATGACTTTAACATCACGGAGTGGCTTAACAACACACTCCATCACCGACTGTCCTACACCTCAGGGACTAGATTATTTGGTTGTTAAACAAAGCTTTATTTTTAAATGAGTTTGTTTTGTTTATTAAAAAAAAAAAAGAGATTTCTTTTACTATTTTAACTAGCTACAGAATCGTAAGATTCTATAGCCAGTTATATCAATTCGAATTGTGTAAATTAATGACAGAAAATGTATCTGAAATTTTCTATTTTCTTTCTCTTCCAAGATATTCATGGATCTATGATGTAAAAAAATGATTTGAGCTACTCTTTAGACTTTCCAGCCATATCAATAATATAGTTTCAATGCACAGAAATAGACTGCTGTTAATTTTTCTTAGGATTTGGCAAATCCAGGGTGGTTGCATCCCCCTTTATTTTTTAAAAACAAATTTGATCTCAGGAACAAAAACATTTATCTTTCCTGGGATTTTATAAACCTATCATTTTGTAAACAGAATCATCTCGACCTGGGGCAAGAGTATGGGCGTTTTTATCGCAGACTTGAATGGAACAGAATGCACGTTACAACTTTAGCTTTTCTGCATGATGTTTTGATTCAAGTTATGTTTATGTCGATTTGATAATAGATGGTGATTGCTTTCGTCGTCATGATTTATTGCAAGTTGATATGATTCATTTTTATATGCTGTCCATATTTTATGTTTCAGATACAATCTATACACAGTGATCATCTATTCAATTTAAATTAGGAGATTTATCTCTAATTTCTGTTGAATGTTTACATGCAAGTTCTTACAGGAAGATTTATTTCGTCGTAGTTACTTGCAAATCATAAGATCACTGTAACTTTGTTCATTTTATGTTCTGTTACCAAAACTCAATCTCCAGCGCATTGTTTCGCTTTTGTTCAGAACAACCTTAAGATCCGTTGCGGGTTTACTTCGCGGATAATGTGGCTGGATATTCTCTATTGAACAGACATTGGATGCGTTAATAGGTTAGTTTGTCATTTTATTTCGTTTGCTAG
>JASDQU010106128.1:77832-95906 GCA_032191745.1 Picea mariana
TCTACATAGAGAAATGGAAAAAGGTCCTTTATGCAAGATTGTATAGGGTGAGGCAAATATTTCTATAACAGATGCCCCCGAAAGTGTGAGGTCAGAGGAGTATCTACGATGGTCGAAATACATTATAAAAACCCAGAAGTGGAGTGATGAGGAACAACTGGAAGAACTAGTTCCTCATTACATTATGCACTGAATTTGCATACATGGATGCCCATTTGAATTACACTGCAGATCCATGTGAAAATATACCAAACAACTATCCATGGCCATGAATAGGAAAATACAAATGTGGTTACATGCCATAGGTTGTCATAGTCACGAACAAGGCCCAGTAGAACCAGTCTCAAAATCAATATGAAGATATCTGTATACCATGGAGTACACACTGATCTCCCATGATCATTGAATTCATATAGGTACTGGTCTAATGAAAGAGAAGCAACAGCTTAGGAAAGTTGCAACCACATACTGATGTCTTCAAGTCTTCTACACAATCTGCCAAAGGTGCAAGTCTACATCATGTGAATAAATGAGTTGAGGTCGAACACAATGAGACATCATTTGATTACTGGTCATTGAGGTATATCGTTAACAAACACGAGACAACCTACAGATAATAAAAGTAGGTATCAAGGCACCGAGTACATTCTTACAAGTGTGAATAAAGGAGTCGGGGTTGAACACTTGAATAATCCATTGATCAGAAGACATTGATGTATTCCCAACTGTCGATGGTGAGAGAACCTGTCACTAATGACTGCAAGCCTCAAAGTACTCATAGGACTCTAGGTCTCATTTCCAAAATAGATGAGATGAAGTCGATGGAAGGAGACCTACTAAAAGGAGAGCATTAAGGCATCTCTCATCATTCAGCACGAGGTACAAAGTAGGAGCTTCATGATTTGGAGGAAATCGGACGAGAACATGTTCATGAATTAGTGACCCTGTGTGTCTTTCGCGTGTGCCAAGTGCAAGCGGTACACGAAAAGACCCTCTGAATAGCAACCAATGAGGAAAAATGATGACAAAGGTGAGGAAACCACCAATGAGGCTAATGACATCCAAGACACTGCATGAATCCCAATGTGTGAATATATGTCTTGTCGTAGAACACAAGGGAAACCACCCAGTCAATGACCAATGATGAAATGTCGACTGTTGGGTTCAAGGTTTCCTACCAATGATGAAAGTAGGACTAGGGTGGGTGATAGGACTACAACATCATGTGATTGTGAGACAGACTGAGGGTATGACCGACATGCAAAGTCAAGAGTTCTGAGAAATGGCCGACACAGGTTGATAGAATTCCTTTGAACAAGAGCATGAGACATATGGAAGACTTTGACATCATAGACCCAATGATGAAACTATGAGATGAATGAGGCATCAATGGAATTCTCCATAGGGATTGGAAGAGTAACCAGTCGGTGGGGAAAACTCTCTTTAACGAGCTCAACCTCCTAAGGCCATGCTAAACCCAAAATTATGATGACAAATAGACTTAATAACTTTGTGCTTTGTTCAAAGACGACACGACTTCTGCCAATATAAGATAATACTCCCTTCCCGCCCGTCTTTTTTTGTTATTTCATAGTCAAATGAATGCTATGATACAGAGGAGGAAACAAGTGTCACAAGTAAGCAAAAGTAGTTCTAGCAGTGGAACATACCTATGCTCAATGCAAGGAGATGCATGCGGGAGATGGACATTCAGGGGAATGTTCTCTCCTGGGTATAGGGTGTCAAATTGCAAAGGATATAAACGAGGCTTTTCTTGGTTGATGATGCAAAACTGATGAGGAAAACGGTTTATAATGCAAAGAGAGAACTGGCTATAGGTTCAATACTACAAGCAAGGGCATGAGATGCAATCACAACTTAATGCCAGAAAATGTCATTTTTCATAATCATAGTCTACTTGGTTTGAAAAATGGATAAACTTGTACCAAATAGACGTCCTTTCAAGTCCAATTTGCGAGTGTGAAAGAGACAAGTTCACTCGACAATCTTTTCGCTTTTTGAAGACGAGTTGGAAATGAGATTAAATTAAACTCAGTTGGGAGTCCTCTAGGTATAGGGAAACATGTTTATGAGTGAGAAATGAGGCTCAACATAAAGTCATGTATTATCTATAAGGGACTCCCGGTCCTATGGAAAAAATCTCTGCATGGCACCAAATGAATCAGAGGATCTAACTAGGATACCCATGTTTGGTAAGTCTCTACCACTTGATAACGACATGTATTATAACAGATGGAAGGTTATGTGTTGCAAAAAATGGGTTCGTACTTAAGGCAGATGAGTGACAGTTATAGGACAATGCAAAAGTGCATGGTGGAATGCATACCTATCCTATATACTAGGTAGTGAAAATACCTACCCATGGTTACGAACGGTCAACATAACGTTGAAATCCGCAAGAGTCCCTGGTGAAAACTACAAAACCAACTCAATCCACTGTTGTATTAGACCATTAGGCAAAAAAATGACTCAAAACTATACAAAGTGGGTAAAAACTGCTATAAATAGTAACAAAACCAAAATTTACTATGTCATTTTGACTTTTTACCCAAATAGTGAAAATTGGACTAAAATACCTCCGATCTTCAACTGGTGATTGTAGGAGCGTCGGGTGAAGAAATCAAAAACCGTCTGGACTAGGTAATTCCTCTTCCTTTTTAATGGATTAGATTTTTAAATTATGTTTCAAAATTTGAGTAAATTAGGGCGCAAATTGAGTATTTCGGTGTATGCGGGCCATCATTCATCAGTTCGTGTATACGTGAGGTTATACGTGACCGTGTAAAATACAAAACACATGTACTCAGCCTTATACACGACCGTGAATGCAGCAACCCACGTACAAGTCCATAAACAATTTTTTCTATGGTTGCTAACTCAAAAATTGATTTTTATCTATTAGGATGGTTCTAGAATGGAGGGAAAAAAAGCACGATGAGGTAGATGCTGCTGTGGAAAGAGATATTGGGGCCCAAATGGCCTTGAAAAGATGCGGCTTGTATAAATTTTGGGTACTCTAAGGGATTAGGGCTCAGGTGATGTTGCTTGAGATGGTTGTGGATTACTAAGATCCTGACAGTGAGAGCTTCAACCTCGATGGGCAACCATTGAGGATTCAAGTCGAGGATATATAATTTTTTACTGGGTTATCGCATTGGGGTGAGGTGGTGAACCTCAAAGCCCAGGGAATTGGGAGTGGTATGAATATAGAGGAGTACATAGATGCTCACAGTGTAGCAGGGACCCTGAAGGTCGGGAGTCAACTCCCCATCCGAGCGATAAACAATCTCAGCCTCAAGATTGTTGTCCTCGTTTTGACCAGGATCACAGGATCGACTTTGTTGCACCAGGAGTTGAGCCCGTTCATGTTCTATTTTATAGAGTGCTTGAGACCCACAGTATATGATTGATTTACCTCACTACTGGCTAATATGAAGAGCCAGTTGACAGAGTGCAAACATGGTGGCAAGGGGAACTTCGGGTTTGCCTCTATCTTATGTATGTTTTTCTTCAAGCGGGTTCCAGGTTTGGGACCTAGAGTCGAGATCATTCCAAGAGGATATTGCGATCCAACCATGGCACGGTGGACCGAGGTAATGAGACGACAGGGGGGAGGTAGGGTGCCCACACTTTACAACGATGATTTATTCCACTGGTGGAGGCAAAAGGTCATTTCTCTGGATGACTACCCCTATGAAGGGATCGACTTCAGAGGGGACCCTAACATGCCACTGCCACTAGGGACCACCTACGGGGACATAGGTATGTCAATGTTTTTAAATATTTCATTTTTTTGTATTTTTGTATGGTAAAACAATTTTTTTTTTGGATGATGCTTAATTACTAAATAGACACTTGTGTGATGTAGACGTAGGTCCATGACGACTGGACAAGCTTCCACAACATCGTCGGAGGCACCGGGGAGATGAGGCAGTGGTAGGAGAAGTAGAGAGAATCCTTCAAAACGTGCAGGGAAACCTATCTCGTTTGACTCATAGGATTCTGATGGTTCAGGTAGAGGATCTATCAGAAGTCATGCAACAACAAGTAGTTGTTGTGCCTAGAGCTTGGGTGCGACTCTTTCAGCATCTCGCAAACACTGTAGTTTGTTATCATAACACACATATGGCGCCACAGGCATAGATGTCGTGGATCTTGTATTATCGGTTGTATATGTGTATTGAGGGTGTTAGCCCCAATTTTGTACTATAAACATCATATTTTTTGAAATATATATAAAACAAGGATCTTCGAATTTATTTATATTACAATGTGTACATTGATGAGATGGTTTTATTTGCTTTATTTATGTGACAAATGCTAATATAAAATGAAATTAGCATACACATCAGATACATAATTAGAACTCCTAGGTATGTGATAATAAGTAATAAAATCAAATTGTTGTCCTAAAAGACGTACCTGTAGAAATCGTCAGAGTAAAGTAGGATCACGCACGCGGTAACTTCCGTTCAACTGACATACTACTAAATGGGAATCCAGGAGAACCTCTAAAGAGAGAATACCATGTGAGATAACATCACGCAAAAGTTCTATTACGATGATATATTCGACCATATTATTCGTGGATGGCCCTAGACATACGCCACCTGAAGACACCAGTATACCCTCGGGTGAGTAAACCACCCAAGCGGTAGAAGCCAAGTTTCGTGTATGACTACTCGCTCCGTCTGTGAATCCTAAGTAGATCGAAGACTCCGTTGAACTCTGGAAACCAAGGGAAAACTTGATAAGCAAGCTGAAGACAAGAAGAAAGAGAAAATATATATACACTAAATTACATTAGTATACAAAGAGTTACACCCAAGCTTGGGGCTCAAGCGTAATATCTTTTCAAGTAGAGCCCATTCCTGGGCTCAACCAACATATTCCCTTCATAATGTTCTAACTCATAGACTCCTTTTTCTAAGACACATCGCACGATATAGGGGCTGTGCCACATGGGTTTAAACTTTCCTTCCCCCAATGGTTCTTTGGCTTGATCATATAAGAGGACCAAGTCACCCTCAACATACAACTGAGGACATACAAAATTATCGTACTGGACCTTGACATGTCTTTTGTTCACCTCAATAGCCGTAGAGGCATCTCGACATTGCTCATCAAGGCTCTTTAGGTGTACAAGGTGTCGCTCGAGATTGGAAGTGTCAGGTAGGAGCGCGACTGCCAACTTAAGAGAAGGGATTTCAAATTCAATAGGTAATATCGACTCCACACTGTGTACTAACTGGAAAGGGGAAAAACCATTGGCATTCTTGACTAAGGTTCGGTATGCCTAGAGTGCGGGATATAGCATAATGTGCTAGTCAGATTTACTTCGGCTGACAGTTTTCTGCAAAATGGTCTTGAGAGACTTGTTGACTGCCTCTACTTGTCCATTTGTCTGCGGGTAGTAAGGGGAAGAATGACCATTCTTAAACCCCAACTTGGATGCTATCTCTTCCATCATTTTGTTCTGAAAGTGACTTCCATGATCAATGATAATCTCACTTGGGATACCGAACTGGGAGATAATTTTATTGAATATGAAGAAGGCAACAATCTTCCCGTCGGATTTAACTGTAGGCATGGCTTCGACCCACTTAGTAAAGTAGTCGATGACCATGATAATGTGTTCATGCCTCCCAACCAAATTTGGGTTGCAATCAATAAAGTCCACCCCCCACTTGGTGAAGGGACCGACGATAATGACTAGGTGAAAAGGGGCTAGATGCGAGCACATTTTCCGAGTGAACACCTGGTAGGAGTGACACTTCTTAACCGCTTCAACACAATATTTAAAGATAGATGGCCAGAAATAACCGGCTCATAAAATTTTCTGGGTTGTCGCAAGACCAGATAGATGACCACCACAAGCCCCATTGTGGCAATCGTTTAGGACTAACTCGGCTTCCTCGTGAGTTAAACAATGACACATGATATTGTATATTCCTCAGTGATACAAAGTGTCACCGATGATAGTGTAATTCTTAGCTTGATATTGTACACGTCGTCAGTCATCTCATGAGAGATGATGAGGGAACTTCAAGGTTTGAAGATATAGAATGATGTCTCTATACCAGGGGTCGGAAGATGAGACAAGAAAAATGTGTTCATTCGCAAATGAATCAATATGGATAACATCGTCATCTAATTGTGGAAAGTAGGAGATTAACTCCGTGAAGACTAGTGATTTCTTGGATTTCGCTTCTTGTAAAATGACAATCCATTTATTATATTCCCCCCTATGATATGCCTGGTAAGGACCTATTGAAGTGGATTGACATCGATAACCACAATAGTCCTGCAAAACAATATATAATGGTGTAAACGTTGGACTGCGTGAACGACAACCAAAGCTAGCTTTTCAATGTGAGAATAATTAAGCTCAAGACCGACTAAGTTTTGACTAAGATAGTATATGACATGCTCATGCAGCTCATCATCCTCCTGAACCAAAACCATACCAATCGTCTCCTCGAATGCGGTGACATAAAGAAAGTAATCCCTAATGTAGTCAGGAGACTTCAACAGAGGAGTCGATATCAAGGATTTCTTAAAAGCATTGAAGGACTCTTGGGCTTGCTCATCCCAAATAAAAAATAAAAGGGGTGTCCTTCTTCAAAATATGCATGAAACCCTTAATGATATTGGCATAGTTTACTATAAACCGACGTAAAAAGTTAGCTTTCTCTTGTAGACCTTGAAGTTGTTGAGTAGTGCACGGGAGAGGCAATTGAAGTATTGCCTCAATCTTTAACGGATCTACCATGATCTCGGTCTGAGAAACAAGAAATCCTAAAAGATGTCTAGACCTAACGCAAGAGATGCACTTATGAGGGTTCAACCAGATTCTATAGTAACAACATCTTTCAAAAACTAGTCGAAGGTGCTTAGAGTGATCTGCTCTTTTACGAGAGTGAACAACAAGATCATCAAGGTAAGCTTCAACTATATGCTTAAGATAGTGGAACGTGAAGGTCATAGCACATTGGAAGGTTTCTGTGGAATTTTTAAGGCCGAAAGGCATTTTACGATATGCAAAAGTACCCCAAGGACAAATAAATGTCGTCTTGTGTTTATCCTCAGGTTTGGTTATACCCTGAAAATCTGTCCATGAAAGAAAATGCTTCGCTTCCCGCACACTCATCGAGAATATGATCGATGATAGGTGTCGGGAAGTTATCTTTAGGACATTCTTTGTTTAGGTCACAAAATTCCATGCATACACAGATGCTTCCTTGCTTCTTATTCACAGGAACGGGATTGGATACCCATTCAGTCAAGGGAATCGGGTAGATAAAGCCAACATTAAGTAGTTTCTCTACCTCTGCCTTAATAGCAGGGGCCTTCCGGGGATTGACAGCTCTAAGACATTTTCGAACAGGTTTAGCATCCGGATAAGTTCTAATCTCATGTTCAACAATACGAGGGTTGATTCTTGGCATCTCTTCATATGACCAAGAAAATACATCTCAGAATTCATTGAAGAGTTCGGTGTAGATCATGATTTCTTTTGGCGAACAATCTGCACCGATATGTACATTTTCAATCTTGCCAGGGGTACGAGAGATATCGATCGTGACAGTGGGATAGATACTCACCATATTTCCTTCGACATAAATGTCGTGTGTATCAAGTGGAACTATGAGGTTACCGACTATCTCACTCAAAGTAGATCGAAATTCATCTTGTTCGATTCTAGCAAGATCCGGGAGAAAATAAGAGCGATGATGCATATCATCCCAAGGTTTGTCAGAACCATTCATGGCTTCAATGATGGATTCATCTGAGGGAAAAGTCTCATCGAGGAAATCATGTGAATAAGACAATGAAGTGGCCCACACGGGCTTAAGAACATGATCCTCCTCGTCTGTCGATGGGGTAATAGGATCGGGATTGGCGGAAGAGTCAAGAACAACTTGATATGAAATCTCTGCTGCCGATGGTGGCATGGCCATTCCAGCATGTGACTGACCTTTGCAAGACGAAGTTGAGGATGGTAGGGTCCATGGATCGTTAAAATATGAAGTGAGGAAAGGAACGAACCTCTCTGATGAAACAAGCCTACTGGACATGGTGTAAACATGGTAAATCGGTGCCATGAAGTCAAAGGTACCCATAAGGGATGAATACATTCTGACACTGATATTCTTAGTTGTTGGCTAAGAATTTTCGACCACAGAGATCGATGGTCCTAC
This sequence comes from Picea mariana, assembly GCA_032191745.1. Lineage (NCBI taxonomy): Eukaryota > Viridiplantae > Streptophyta > Pinopsida > Pinales > Pinaceae > Picea > Picea mariana. Next base: position 86,055 of record JASDQU010106128.1, read on the forward strand.
AGATGAATTGGGACTAGCATACACAAAGGATAAATGGTCGATCGTCATGATCTTCCCATTGAGTGGAAAACAAAGAGTGTGGAAGACGGACGACACGATGATAATCATAACATAGGTGCAATTGCATCCTAGTAACAAGTTATAATCGAGAAGTGTATCAACTACCTCTACATCCACCTCTACCGTCTTTCCACCTAACTGAACCAGAAAGGAAGGAAGAATACCGTGAGGGTGGAAGGAATGACCATCAAAAGAAGTCAACATGATCGGTGATTGAGAGAGAGTCGGAGAGCCGAGATATTTCCAACAGATCAGGGACATCACACATGTAGCAGTGCCTTCATCAACAACCACACGTTTGATGGTATACTTTGAGTACCCCATGTGGATTTGGAATGCCACATGGTAAGGCAAACAAGGCTACACATCCATGACGTCAAAMTTGATAACTTTYGAGCCACTAGGGTCTAGATCTCCTAATGCAGATAGCAATGCATTCCTCTATGAAGGACATGTCTGGAGTACCTCAAGAACCGACATCGCACAAGAGGTTTGACCTAGATCCTCAACAATAGAGTAATTCTGGGCGGMTCTAGCATTTGGATTGCGGGTAGAGCGCTTAAGTACTCATTTCGGAATATGCGGCGGTGGCTCTGGTTTTTCGATCTGTAAAGTCATCTTCGAAGGAGGGAGAGGAGATTCTATACCAGGTATAGCCTGTGAAGAACTATAATCTCGAGATTGGGTGGCTACATGAACCTTAGCATCGACCATATTGATACACAAACAGTCACCACCTTGCGATGACGGGTTTTGACTCCCACTGGCTGCATTTCCGGCATTTGAGGACCTTGAGGCCATGTGCTGGTTATGTGGGAAAGGATTCGTCAGCACGATGGGCGATAGAGATAAGAGCCTTGCAGCTTCCCCAAGTTTGGGACATAAATGAATAAGGTGATCATCTGTACAAATCTTACAGTGAAATTTCACCTTATGCCTTTCTTTCTTGCCCTCTCCAACATTATTATTCATCTTCTCATTATTACCATTGTACTTGGGTTTATTATTATTTTTCCCACCCTTACGATTATTATTACATCATTTCTTCTTATTCCCGCCTGGTTTCTGGTTACCATTTGGGTCGGTCGATGATTGCACGAAATGTACATCCGTTGAATGAGTGGGATTGGAAGACACAGACGAAGATGGCCCTCTTGCAGACTGGATTAGAGACAACTCTTTCAAATGTCTTGTCACCGAGTCTGCAGATTTTATATTGGCAGAGCCTACAATGGAATCGACATGAGGTCCGTGATTTTTTCTAGGGTCATAGGTTGACCTCGGTGCGTCCGGAAGAATGTTGTACAACATCTCAGACTGAGCGTATATAAGATCTAACTGTTGGGATTTGAAGATCGCTTCTTCCTCAGTTGTAACCCCAGATGTAGAAACATCCTTCAAGATAGGAGGTTGCAAAGACTTAAGAAAAAATTCTAAACGAAAGACCGGGGGTATGGAGGTCTTAATCAACCTCTTCCATCTACACTACTCCTGGATATGATCTGAGATATGAGTGGTTGTGTCCTGGCATAAAGTCGACAAAAGTTCTAGTCCAACATCGTAACGAACCGACAATTGGAAGTGGTTAAGGAAGACTAACACCATCTGACTAAAGGTCCCATATGCCCCCCTAGGTAGCTCTATATACCATTTCGTAGGGACCCCAATGAGAGTGCTGTGAAATAATCTTAACCGAATGGAATCGTCACTAAGGGAATTTGAAGAGAACCATAGGTGAAAGGTGGTAACGTGATCACTAGGATCCTCGCCATTCTTACATTTGAATTTCAGAATGTCCAAAGGAAGCTTGGCAAGGACGGGGGGCCATGTAGGATCATGACACACATGGTCATTCATCAACTTAGATAAGTCTGGAAGATTAAGTGTGGCCAGAAAAGGGAGACGGGGTTGTGGCATCTGGCCCCAAGCTCCCTGGAAATATTGTGTTTGAGGAACTGAAACCCATCCAGGGTTCTGGTAAGAACCATGGCCCTATCCGGGATTATACGAGCCTCCTCCAAGTTGATTCATAAGAGGTTGGTTGGGTATCATTCTAGTAGGAATGTTTTGATGGGGGTTATAAAAGTTGCCCCCAGCTGAAGTGGCTCTGGGTTGGGGGTTGCCCAAGGTGTGAAACTGACCTCCTCCGGGTGTGAATCTAGAGGACAGAGGTGGATTTGTCATGCCAAACGTGTTGGTCAGAATCAATACTGAGGAGGTGAGGGTATAGGACATAACTTGAGTAGAAGTCTGTCCACCAGGTTGGTTGCTCCACCCAGAAGCAAGAGGATTAGACTTGAGGTTAAAAGAAGGAATGTCTCCCATATTAGGAGTTGTTTGAGGGATTTGAGAACCACCAAACAAAAATGGAGTATAAGGAGGTGTAGTGCCCCCAATTCCAATTCTAGAATTAGGGCCAACAGCTGGGATGGATTTTGAAAACTATGAAGTAAAATTTGGCATACCATAGGAAAAAGGACTAGAGGCCATAGGGATGGACTGAACATTATAACCTAGTGAGTGACCAAGAGACCCAAATGGGTTCGACGCAAGAGATTGAGCATTCACTATAGGAGGGGTAGTAGTAATGATAGGTGTCTTTGGCACTACAACCACCGTGGTTGCAGGAGTTGAAGGGGTGCCATTAAATATAGTAGGTGTTGGAGTCGAAGGGCTCCCAATGTTATGAAGACTCAGTTCAGTACTCATCCTTGTAGAATCACAAGTCTGAAAAGTGGAGGTGCATGTACCACGTCTAATAACTCTATGCCTTTTAGAAGGAAAAGACTCGAAATCTGGTGGTAACTGTAACAAGCGACGAGACAAACATGGAGGCTGGTCTGACTCCATGATGACTTAACACTTAAGATACAAAAAATAAATCCTAAGACCAACTACTAATCAAAGAGCACACCAAAAATCAAACGACCAATATGCAGACAAATGGGGTAAATTGGTTGAAAGGGGCCTCCCTCCCTAAAGAAGGTTTGTCTCACCTAAGAGGGGCCTGAGACTCCTTACTAAAGATAGGAGGTAACATAATCAGTTATAAGGGCTCTCGTGGGCTTAACAACTAGTCGGTCAAATCCCCCTGGAGAGGTAATCCTCCATAAAGATTGTGTGTAGTCTGGCCCTTATATGACCTAGGGTACTTGCAGAATAACCCCCACAAGCAATTTATGTGGCACCTAAGTCAAGAAGCTAAGCAACTAATGTAGAATCGATGCACAGGCGAGCAGTTGTACGTTAGGTCCACCGTATGGGTAGGGTAGCAAAGCCCGAAACCTTGAAAGAATGACCTCTCATGAAGGTAAGGGCACTAACAAGATCCCCAAATACGAATAGATCCCCAGAAATATCTCTGACGTTAAGAAGGTATTGGGGGGATATCCCTTCAACCAACCTCGCACGACCTCATGATTAACTCTGGTGTAAGTAGAGCCTCTTGATATTATTGATTATACAATGGATTTATCCACTCCCTTAGTCATACACATGTTGATTTAATATCCTTGGAGAAGTTTACTCACAAAATCCTATTCCAAGGCACTAAATCCTAAGCTAGTTTGTGCACCCTAGAAAATAAAATCATGACTAATCAATTTTAAATTATAGCGTTAATTTTAAAGATCGTGCTTACTCCAAAAAGTATGGTAGTGAAACTCACGATGTTATGACTCAGCAAGTAAAGTAAATATGAATACAATGAAAAGTCCTAACTTCAATTTTCAATGAATGATATGCTTCTTAAAACAAATGCAATTTTCAATTTCAACTCTGCAATTCTGAAATAAAAATGCAATATTTCTTTACATGCACTAAGCTAAATGACAAAGACTCAAAATATCAATATTCCAATCAATGCAAAATGCCTAATATTTTTGTATTTTCAATATAAGAAAAATGAAAATGCATGGACTGAACGACAACTTGATATATAAAGACTCTACTGTGTATAGAAACAGACAACTCAAGTAGGATACCAAAGAGAAAATCACCCAGCCCAATGTACAAGGAAAATCAAAATGAGAAGATGATGAGAAAGACTTCACCCAAAAATTCAACCAAAGACATGTTTCATGTCATCCCGTAGACACTCAACAATCACTACAGAGACCCAAGAAGACTCCTCAATTATCAAAACCTACCCAACAACCACCAAACCCAGCAAACAAGAAAAAGAGGTTGATGTACACAACTGTTCAAGGAAACAACACGTATGTACGCAACTTGCAGAAGGACAACACACATATATATGCGACTGTCAAGAAAAAACCAGGGTACATGTTTCAAAAACAAAGCTAGGCAAAGGAGAAGGCTGAGAAACTCAGACCCAGAGTGAACATAGACTTTCAAGCAATGATACAACAAGAAACACAATATAAACGAGAGCAATCTAAGGAGAAAAACACTCCCAACCCTAAGAAAGAAGATTCAATCCCCAATATGGTCGCCAATTCTGTTATGAGGAAAATCTCTCTATGACTAGGGAAAACCACAACATACAAAAACAACTACAAAAATCAACTCTATCCTAAAATATGCTATATAAACAAATATGCTAGCAAGATAAGATAAAAGGCCTACCTTGTCCAGATTTTCGATGAAGTCCACCATTGAGCACTTGACCCAAAGAAATATACCTGCAACTAGTCCTTGACAACCAAGCAAAGCAAGCATATGGTGATAATATATGATGTTATCACATTCAATAGCATAATCCATTAATATACCTAACAAATATGCCCATGGAATAATAACTTGAATATTTGCAAGATATCAATTGGACAGGAAAAGAGTATTTCTATTAATATATGATCAACAGAAGTGAAAACATTATAGACTTCCGTGTTGAAATGGCTCAGAACCAAGAAACTAAGTTCCTTCCAGCTGGGCCTCCACCACTTCAATCCTCCACCAAAGGAAAGCTCATAGAAGAGAGAAAATGAAGTTCTCAATCAATAAGGGAAGAGCTTGGGGGCTGAACACTGTGTTCAAACTTAAAGGACAAAGGGATGCAGACTCAATATGAAGTACATAATTTCTCCATAGTAACTTTGCTCTAAAAGTTGAATTCTTTCTCCTCTTTTCCATAGCTCGAAATTGGCCCATTTATAGCCTTCAAATGGAACCAAAGGGTTGAGTCAGAACGTTTCCAGTATATGGAAGGCCAAGGATCATAGATCTCCTCTCGTGACATGGAAGCCTGACACCATTTTTCATTTTTGGGCACAAATCCCAATGTACATGGGATGTAGTGGTGCAGCCTAAGTATACACATGTTGTATAGTAGGAAATGTGCGTAAATGTGGAAAAAATGTATTTTTATCTTTGGGATTTTCAAAAAGGGATGAAAAGTCTGCATAGGGAAATGGAAAAATTCCCTCTGTGCAAGATTGCATAGGGTGAGGAAAATCTTGCTATAACAATCTGGCAATCATCACCACACATCTAGGGGAGTGTGAGATAACACCATCCTCCCATGAATCCAGGTTTCAGAGGATACACGGTGGAAAATGCCTCCACCCCTCCTAATAGAACTAGGGTCAACACCCTACCATGGACCATATAGTGGCACTATGTTTCCGGGAATTTTGTCATTGTATATTTAGTTTTAGGCAATCTCGCCACCTGAAAAACATGCACTTATCCACACATTATAGAAATGCATTTGAACCAATATAATTTCACATGCAAGATTCATACCATACTGTTTCTTGGTCGATGTTCACGACATCAACCTTTTATTATCATTATTATTTGGCTATTTCATAGCCTATTAACCTACAGATTAGTCTATAACACAAACCCACACATATCCATGCATTATCATCATGTAAATGAATTTAATCATAATATCAATTCGGTATCCACATACCAACAAATTTAAATGTCAAAATTTTCAAGTTAGAAATAGATTGCATAATATCCATCATAATTCAAATAACGTTAAACATTCATAGAATTGACATTCACATAGGTTCATCTGTCTTAAATGTTCAAGTCTATCATTAATAGTTTCATAGTGAATAGAACATAAAGATGATTAGGCCTTAAGTAATTCTAGTTGTCTAAGTCAAAAGGTGACATTACATACACCCAACCTTCGGGAAAACATATTTCCGAGGTGGTAAAAAATGTTAGGGATGATCTCTTCGTAAGGTCTATGCATCCTCCCAAGTATAAGATCCTGGGCTATACTTGTCCCACTAGACCTTAACTTGGTCTACCAGACGATTCCTGAGTTTTCAGACCCTACGGTCCAATATGCGTAACGGTTTGACCGTGAGGGTTTTCGCGTCTGATACCTGCAATTCCTTCCAATTCAGTTTATGAGATTCGTTGGAATCCTAATGACGTAGAACAAATACATGAAAAAGATTATGAATTTTATGCAAGTGGGGTGACAATACGAGACGATAGGCAACAAATCCAATTCTCTCTTGGATTTTGAATGGTCCTATAAATCGAGGCGGAAACTTTGTCCCCTTCCAGAACCAAATGGTAATATTATTAGGCCTAATACAAATGAAAACTTAATCTCCCACTTTATAACCTCGTTAAGTCCTATGTGCATCAACATAATTTTTTTTTTCTATCCTGTGCTTCCTTTAGGTGCTGCCTAATCTAAATCACTTGTTCCTCCATATATTGATCAATTCTTCTCCAACTGTCACTCGGTCTTCTAACCTTTCCCAACTCAACGGTGTCCTGCATGGCCTTCCATACAGAGATTCATAGGGTGGCATTCCAATGGAGCTATGAAAAATGTTAATGTAGGCGAACTCTACCAAAGGTAGGTACTTCTCCCAATGGGTTTGATTATCCATAACATACATCCTAAGCATGTATTCCATAACCTGATTTACTCTCTCAGTTTTCCCATATGTTTCAGGATGATATGTTGTGCTTAATTTCAATTGAGNCAGAGATTCATAGGGTGGCATTCCAATGGAGCTATGAAAACTGTTAATGTAGGCGAACTCTACCAAAGGTAGGTACTTCTCCCAATGGGTTTGATTATCCATAACATACATCCTAAGCATGTATTCCATAACCTGATTTACTCTCTCAGTTTTCCCATATGTTTCAGGATGATATGTTGTGCTTAATTTCAATTGAGTTCCCAACACTGACTGCAAACTTGTCCAAAACCTAGATGTGAATCGAGAGTCCCTATCTGAAATCATCTTCTTGGGTAACCCATGCAAACGAATGAACTCACTTATAAACATGCGTGCCACATTGGTGACATCATAAATGTCTCTAATTGGGATAAAATGAGCACTCTTGGTCAACTTATCAACTATCACAAGAATGATATTGTGCCTGTGCAATGAGTGACAATCCCACAAACAAATCCATAGAAATGACTTTCCACTTGGACAAAGGGACATCATGCGATTGTAGGAGACCTTCCGAGTGGTGGTGGTGAGCCTTCACTTGTTGACACTCTAGGCACTTGGCGATGAAATGGACTACATCATGCTTCATGCCTATTGTTGGCACCGGGGTAGACCTAGGTTTCAACGCTTAACAACACACTAAAAAAACCCTAACTGCCGACCCTTTCGGCAACATTTGCAAAACAGGTGAGGTCTCACCTGAGGTATAAGCAAGGGGGGGTTACAGGACGTAGGTGTTTGTAACCAAGATGGGACAGAGATCTGTGATAATAACACTTCACAAAGTATTCTGATAAAGCTAGGAAGTCACATGCATTAGTTTATTGGCCTTATGAACATCACAAAACATATCTAAGATAGATCTAGCACAGTAACAACAAAGATTAAGAAATTCAACCACTTAGCACTTAACACTTTGAATCAAATCTAGCATTCTAACATAAGCAATGCATTTAAGAAACACATACATATTCATAACACATTCTAATCTAAGCACTAAGCAAAACATAACAGAGATAACATTGCACAAAGGAAACCATAAGACACTAGATGTACATGGTTCACCCCAGTGTGGGGCTACGTCCACCAAACACTTTGACTTATTTATTATGTGCTCAAATCTTACATTCATTCACTCTTGTGCACTAAGCCACAGAGTCAAGCTTCGCACCAAACAAGATATCTGCGCACTGAGCACCAGATCCTCCTTCCAAATCTAGGTCAAGGCACAAAACCAATTCTCTATCAAGCACAAAGCCTTAACACATATACATTTTTTTGCACAAATCAACTCAACTACTTGCACTTAGCTTCAAAAAATTCTCTACTTCTACCATACATTCTTACTTATTTATATTTTTACAATCCCTTACAATAAGGCCTAAATATGGGAGAACCCATGGGATGACATCCCATAAACCCATTACAAAACCCTAGAGGACCCCTTAATGGGTCCACATAGCCCGCAAAATCGATGAGATCCACGATCTCAGCTTTGCCTGGGTGCTCCATCTTCAACCAGCATGTCGAAGTCCAAAAGTGGGCCAAATTTGACCAAGGTTTCCTCAAAACTTGGTCGAGGGCCAACATGCCCCCAACACTCACATGTGACTTGTCCCAAGTCACCCAGGTCTTGACAATGCTGCGTCAAAGGCCTCAGGATTAACTTGAGCTTCCTCGACTTGCTACTTAGCCCGAGCCTCCTGCTCAGCGAGCTCCTGGATTGTCTGTTGTGTAACAAGCCCTTCTAGGCATTGTTCTACTGATGCAACTACTTAGTCCAATTCTGAGCCATGTCCATCAATCTCTTCGAACACCTTTCATGCTTCATCCTGCACAGGTTGTAGCTTCTACGTCACTTCCATTACCCTACCTTGGAGGTTAGTGATTTGTTTCTGTACTACGCACTTCTCCTAGGATCTCTTCATTCTTTCTACCGCAGTAAGCAGCTTCATTTGCACCTGCACGAAAAATGCCTGCTACTGCGTGTCCTCTAAATGCGCTTCCATCTTCCTTAGCTCTAGATCCTTAGCGAGGTGTTCATATGTCTAGGTGCTCCTATCACTTAGTTGTTTACATTCCAAGGTGAGGACTCTTATCCTTACTATCATGTTCTTAGCGGTCTCCTCCCTTTAGTCATGTACCTTCTGCAAGGTGCTTGGTACTATTTGGGCCTCCAATTATGTTATTCTAGCCTGAAGCTGCCGGAGGGTCTTAGCGAGATTCACTATCTGAGCTTCGACCGACTCTTTCACTTCCTGTGCCAAGACTGGCATAGAGTGATATGCTTTACTCACCGCTTCTTTGACCATGGCCTTCTTTGCGAGCAACTTCTCCTTTTCTCTCTGTAGCTGGGCTTTTTCCTCCCGAAGCATCGCCTGAAACTCTTCTCTCTCACTTTCATAGGCGGCTACACTATACCGCACTACTCGTAATTGTTCTAAGGCTTCATCTTTCTCTTGTTTCAAGGATTCTATAGCCTTCTCCTTCTCTTCCTAGACTTTCTAAAGTTGAGTTTCGGTCGCATCCGCAAGTCTTTTTAATTGGGCTGGTTCATCCCCCAATTCTACAATCTGTGACGAGGAAGGCACAATAGGTACTGTGCAGACCAAACAAATAGCTTGATGTACTTCCTTCAATTCCTTCTCGACCCTTCCATATAACTCTTACTACTTCTCTCCATATCTCTACAAGATGTCCTCGGAGGCATCCTCCATAGCTTCGCGGACCAGACTAATATCGTCCTCTATGAGTGTGGACTCCAACTGGGGCTTATTAGCATGTATCTTCTTCCTGGCTGAAGGTTTCTTCGGAGAAACCTTCCTCTTCTGTGGTGTCACTGTCCCAGCAGGGGGATCTTCAGGTGGTGTAGCTTCACCTCCTCCTT
>JASDQU010106129.1:3436-19628 GCA_032191745.1 Picea mariana
AGTATGTTTTGCAATAGCTCAGGGGAAGCACATTTCTTCTTTGACATTGATGTCAAAGGGGGAGAAAAGAGTCTAGGAGGAGAGTATGGATGCATGTGGGTGCTTGTGTTGCCATCAATGCCAAAGGGGGAGATTGTTGGCAAATATTTAATAGACAGCGAATGCTTTTCATTGATGGAAAGTACAGCAATAAAGATGGCATGAGTACAGAAAGTATGTAATAGATTGGCATTATGAGAAGACACTACGGAGAAGATTCGAATAAGCTCAAAAGAGATAGTGTAGAGGATTGTTGACAAGAATCGTTGATGGAAAGATCAGAGTAAGTGGAACAAAGTAAGCTCGGGAGGAGAAGCATTTCTGATCGTTGGATCCCATTAAAAATTCTTGAAAGAAGGAGGACCATCAGATCTGTTAGTAGACGAGAAGAACGTATAGAAGAGGAGGAAAAATCCCAGGCATCAAATCTGAGCATCAGATTCAATCATCGTTGGATCATAAAGAACCTGCACGTTCATTAAATTGCAAGGAGAAACAGGCTCACAAAATCCCGAAAGAAGGAGGACCATCCATCTTTAGGAAGGACATGTGGCGAAAGATCATCATGTTGCTGACTAGAAATTCAAAGGAACGGGGTTCCCTAACCTCTTGAATTCATGATATGCAAAATCGTGAAACAATCTTAGCCATCAGTTTGAGGCTTGTTCTGGACCGCTCATCTGAGATCCATCTCAGAGCTTCACCTATCGCGACTTGGAGAGGTAAGAAATTGTGATATGTGAAATCACGATTTAATCATAGCTGTCAGATCGAGGTTTGTTTTAGACCGTTGATCCAGCTCCATCTTGCAGCTTTTCCTATTGTGACTTGGAGAGGTAAGAAACATAACCACCGAAATCACGATATGCGAAATCGCGATTTAATCACAACCATCAGATCAAGGTTTGTTTTGGACCGTTGATCCGACTCCATTTCAGAGTTTTGTGATTTGCGACTTGGATAGGCAAGAAACATAACCACAAGAATGTCGAAATCGTGATATGAAAAATCACGATATGATCTGAGCCATTGAATTAATATCAGATCTGAACCATCGAATCATAGGACAAGTCACTAACTTGGAGTCAATGGAGCATGGTGTGGAAACTCACGAGATGTGAGATCCCGAAATATGAAGCGCTTTTTGACATAGCCTATGGTCATTGTCGGTGGTCACGAGAAGGGAAGGAGTTAGTTCAGATAAGCTCCATTTCAAGGTTTCGAGGATCACGACTTGGAGAGTCGAGATGCCTCATCTCTAGATTCACGAAATGATAATTCGCAAAAAGCACTTTATGCATAAACACTTGGTCATGGCCTTGGTCATATAGTGAAAGGAGCTAGCGCAGAAAAGCTCTGTATCAGAGTTTCAGAGACCATGACATGAAGTGTCGAGACACTTGACCACAGGAATGCCGAAATGTCGAAACCCGATTTAAAGTCAAGATTAATAAAGTTCATCCAATGGTGCAGATAAACTTGAATATGATCGGAGAGCCATTATTCTTTCTCACGGTTAATTCTTCATTTATGAATCAGTTAGCAAAATTGATTCATGATTCCTGATCAATTGGCATTTCAGTTGCTTAGACGGTTTTATTTTTCCTCATAAGATTCGAAGGGTAACAGCTGTGAGTGTAGTGTATAAAAGAAAAAGATATAGACTGTACGAGGTTGGTCATTCTGAATGAAAAATGAATTAACTGTAAGAAAGGGAAAATCACAGGATGCGCAGTGTGAGACTGAGAATATGCACAGTGTGAGATAAAAATCAGAGAAGAGTAACAGATGAGAAAAAGACTTGAAGTAGAGCAGAATGACAGAACAAGTTGAAGCAGAGCAAGCTTTCAGAACAGACAAAGGAAGAGAAGAATTGCAAAACAGTTAGAAGAAGACCAAATTTACAGAATAGAGAAGAAGTGGTAAGAATCGATTTATCTGTGTAGTTGTTTGTTTAATTATTTATTTATATTCCAGAGTGGTTGGGAGGTGCTAGGGAGGACTGTTGTCCTTAGAGGTTCAAGTGGGAGCTTGAACACAGGGAGTTGTAGCTTCCATCTGGTTGCAACCAGAGAAACCAAGGTGGCAGGGTGGTGCAAGGGAGACCAAGTGTTCTCTGTTATACAAGTTGGAGCCTATGTAACTGGAAGTTGGTGCTTCCATCCAATTGGTGTTGGAACATTAAGGGGGTTGGTGCTTCCTTCTAGTGGGTGCTAGAGAAACCGGAGATTTGGTGCTCTCAAACAAGTTGTAGCTTGTAAAACAGAGGTAGCAGCCTCACATTTAGTTGGTGCTCAATTATAGATGATGTACATAACTTAAAAGAATCCCTATCATTTAGAAGAATAAGAGGTTTTCTCCCTTTATGGGTTTCCTCATGAAAATTTGTCTCTGTGTATACCTTATGTGTGACTGATGCTCATTACTTTTATTGTCAATATGCTATATAATGTTGATGATCACTTGAAGAAAGATTAAGAATGTATTAATAGACTTAAAATTGTTTAAGCACAATAACAACTGATTCACCCCCCCCCCCTCACAGTTGTCTTAGTAATTTCAAAAACCCCTTGAGGAAGATACTTGGAGAAGCATAAAGAAGAGAGAAAGTCTCTCCTATTAACACCTATTGAGCCCATTAAACATCTACTATTGTGAAAGGTTTATTGTAGATACTCATTGATACATATATAGTTGTGAAAGTATGACGAAGCGAATACAGAGTGACAAAAAAGTTTCATGGATGTAGTGGAGTGTGAAGAAGTCATGAAAAAACCTAGTTAGGCTCATCCCCATGGGTCATGCAGTAGATGTCCCATGAGGAACCCCCGCTAGTTGAGTACATCCTGTCACATGAGGCCCCACTAGACATCTCACCTGCATCACGCAAGGCACTAACATAATTGAAGGTTGAGGTGTGGTTTAGGTTGTAGAAGCTAACCAGAGTCTTCAGGAAGTTCAACAATGATCAGGTACATACGATCTATCTACAGGTTCAAAAAGGTATGTCATATTCTTATGTGTGGTTGGATATTGTTGTCTACATGAAATATGGTTATGGGAGATTAAGGATTTTCCCTAGAGAGGTTGTTGGTTGTATGGAACATACTATATGAGATAGATCTACAGAATTACAATGTTGGTATGTATGGTATTTATCATTGATACATCTTGTTGGTTTGAGTGTTGAGGCATATATTGTATTTTTGTGGTACATGGTTGAGGGATTTTGGTTGTGAAGTGTTGTTGAAGTTGTTGGTTTAGTTTGAGGCTACATATAAGTGAGGGTTTAATGTCTATTCTATGTGAGGGTTTGTTACACATTATTATGATTGTATACCCATGCATGGCACGTGACTAGAGAGACATAGATGCACATGGTTTGATTGATATTCTTGTGATATTGAGTATGATATCTATGTTATCATATATTATCTATTGAGAAGATTGTTGGTCTCTAAAGATGTCCTAAAAACAAACTTAGTTTAACATTAATTTATCAACCTGGAGATTCGTCTTTTATCTCAAGAATATCAGTAAAGTCTATGCAGGTAGCCTAAAATCGTGTAGCTAAACCAAATTTGAGTTCATCAACAATCAAGTTCCTCAACCATTCACCAAATATTCTAAGAACTAAATCGAATTGAAATCTGATTACTAAGATGTTGTAAAATGGAAAGGAACTAATTAATCTATTGAATTCACTTAACTAAAAAGCAGTAATTGAATCTAAGTAAGGACTTGCAAAATTAACTATCAATTATTAATTCTGATTACTGGAAAAGAAATAATGAATTACTCTATCTACAGAAAGAAACAACAATTATAATCTAATCATAAAGGATAGCTAATGTAACTTTTTCCGAAAGGAACAACTATTGTAACTTTAACCAAAAGGAACAACTATTGTAACTTTAACCGAAAGGAACAATAATCGTTAATCTAAGGAAAAGGAACAGCGTCGATGAAAATGTGAGGAACTGTCAAGCAATAACTTCAGAAATGGAAATCATTAATAACTAATGGAAAGGTCTATCTTCTATACGCAAACAATCATAAAATCATTAACACAGTTATGCATTTATCCTTGGCTATTGTAAAAGAGATCTGAATCACAAAATAGAAATCAAACTTTGAACTGATACAATTGAAGAATGAGACAGTAGCTCCTTCATACTAGGCCATCAGTCTTCAAAAATAATGCTACGAGAAACTCAAAGCATATAAATGATAAAAACACTCAAAACTTTCATTGATTCCATGGCTGGTAAAACATTTACAAAAACTACTTGCGCAGAGCAATTCTGAGTCTAAATACTTGAATGTATTTTTTTCTTGTTTTTTCTGGATCTATTACCCTCTTATATATTACAATAGTTTGGGTAAATCAAGCCATCATAAGGATCGAAAGATCCTCAATATTGCTTTACTATTATAAAATTACAATATAGAAAATGCATTATCTTCAAACTGCTTTGCGCCTAAAAAGTCTTCAACCTCCAATAGCTTGCGCATAGCCAAAATCTCTTTGGTTATCTTTGACAGTTATTTATCTAATTCTGCAACAAAATCAAACCATTCCATTTGTAAATTAGAATATATTTAATAAAACTTTAATAACAACCCTAAGAGACATATTAATCATATTATTTCCTATCTATCCCTAACTATCTAAAGAATCAATCAAAATCATATCATGAACTGTGGGAAAAAGGAAGATATTTATACCTTTTTCGTAACCCAACATACCCCCCAGCTTACCTTCTTGCATGTCCTCATGCAAGATAGAGTCTTTCACGTAAAATCATTTATACTGTAGGGAGGAAAAGTTGGTTCACCGGGTCTCCTAAAACCATGGTTTCTTTTGATTTCATCAAAAGTGGCATCCTGTCTCTTTTTATTAATTTGATAATCCTTCTGGTAAACTTCTGGAGGAAACCAGAGGAGAGGGGGGTTATACCTACATCCCATCCAAGTAGTTCCTTCCTCTTGGAGTAGTCTAGCATATCTTTCTACTCTGAAGGTTGTTTCAAGGAAATTCCTAAATCCAAAGGGCTCTCTATTTTTAACCTCATCGGAGGATGCATCCCATCTTAGCTTGGAAGCAACAAGAGCTTCTTCCTTGAATTCTCCAAAATATGTGATACCTGAGCGGATGACATGTAAATGGATAGGAGCCAATGAGTCCACAACCCCTGCCCTTTTCATGAAGTTCTTGTGTCACATGATGGATCGAAAGGATTTTGGAGGCTCTCCTCTAATCCAAAGATCTAAACCAGTTTCCCTATTTATGAACATTTTGTGAGCCTTACCCCATATGACCTAGTTCCTAGTAAAGGACAGGAATTCTTGGAACTGTATGTCCCCTATGAAGAGGCCAGGGTTGTCTCCTCTAACTTCTTCCAAAATGAGACTATGGAAATATAATTCACACAGAAGGTATTGTATCTTCTCTTCCTGATCTTTGAAACATGAAATAAATTCTGGAACAGTGGCAAATGAAATGGGTTTACCTGCTCTGATGGCCTTCACTCTCAACAATAGATACCGTTCCAACAAGAATAAAAAATAATTAGTGGCAGGGGCTCTGCAATTGATGGCATCAGAGTAGACATCACAGATGTGTTTGATTTTCTCCAAAGCTTTTTCCAATTGGGTTTGCACCTTTTTTATCTTCTCTTGGGCTCTGGTAAGTGCAGCATAAGTCTCACCCTCTATTGTTGTCATGTCCTTCAATTCTTTAACAACCCTTTGATATTTAGTCCTAGTTACCATTTTATGTTGGTGTTGGACCAATGCTTGTTGTGCTTGTGTAAGTTCTTCTTTTAGTCTATCGATGATGACACTATGTGCTTGAGATTGAGATGCTTGGTGTTCTTCCATAGCACTCATCTCTTCCCTGGATTGAATCAATGCTTGTTGGGCTTGTCCCAATTCTTCTTTTAGATTATGAATGATGGCACCCTGTGCCTAAGATTGGGATACTTGATATTCATTCATTTCTTCTCTGGAGCGAATTAATGCTTGTTGGGTCTGTGTAAGCTCTGCTTCTAGTCTATTCATGATAGTACTCTGTTCTTGGGACTGCTCTATTATTGTCAGTAATTCACCTTTGTTTTGAATTAGGGTTTGTTGAGACTGAAGTAGTTCTTCCTCCAGTCTCCTAATAATATCATTCTACTCAAAAAGTTGAGTTGTTTCCTCTAAAATTAGAGTGTTTGTCTATATCCCTTCAAAAGTTGTACTAGTTTCTTTCTTAGGAAGAGGATTTCTTCCTTGCATTCTGCCCTTTTTGTTTTTCTTTCTTCTGTGGATATTGTCTGCTAGTTCCTCAATTCCTTGATAATCTCCTTGAGTTTTCCCACCTTCTTCTTTAATACCACATCCCTCTTAGCCTTTTTCTTCAACAATTTGTTTTCTTTCTTTAATTTCCTAATTTGTTTCTGGCTTTTGGCTGATTTCTATTGATGAGGGATCTAGAGGTCTTCTTCATTTCATCCAGCAGATGG
Source organism: Picea mariana (assembly GCA_032191745.1). Lineage (NCBI taxonomy): Eukaryota > Viridiplantae > Streptophyta > Pinopsida > Pinales > Pinaceae > Picea > Picea mariana. Next base: position 9,985 of record JASDQU010106129.1, read on the forward strand.
TTGTCCCTTTGTTCCTTCCAAGTGCTTTGGTTGTCCAAGAGGGTCTCATGTTTCAAAAAGAAATTCCTCCTGTGTTGTGTCGTCTGGAAATAACATTTTAATGTTAGGAAAGTCTTCAGCTTTTTTTGAAGAGGATGTTGGTTCTAGTTTTTTTTCCAGATTATTTTCATCTCTGTCAGTTAAGGTTACTAAATTCCCCAAAACCTGAGCTATTTCTATCTCATATCTCTTCAAAAGGTGTCTTGTCAAGTGCTCTGCTGCAGGTTGGGTGTTTCCCTGATTATCCTTTTGTGTTGTCTACTCTGCTTGCTCAATTGCTTGAACATTTTCCTATAAAGATTGTTCTATGAAATTCTGAAGTTCTTCAGGGTGCTTTGTTGCACCCTGAATTGTTTCAATTGTTTCCTAAGTTTGTTTTCTTATCCTCCTTTTCCTAAGGGGGGATCTAAGAGAAACCATTTTTCTTTTGTTTCTTTTTGTTAATGCTTGTGTCTGTGAGGTCTGGGCCTTAGTGATTTGAGCAGGTTCTTCTTCAACTTTGGTTTGAGGTGGTGGAATTTCTCTTTGGGTGGTGGTCACCTGCTCCAGTTGTGGAGGTCTATTGGTCTTAATCAGATTCTCCCAAGTCAATGGAGTTTGACTCAATTCTTTATCCACTATTAGTTTTACTAATCTGTGGTGGCTAATGACAATAACAGGATCCTTGGACTTTTGTGTTCTTAAGGAAACTTCATATAGTATGGTATGCAGGAAGAAAGGTAGATTAAGTACTAACCGTTGCTTCAAGGATGCCAGCAATTTGAGATGGGGACATGGAATTACATCATATCGTCCATCGCAGTTGATGTACCGTTGAACTATCCCCACCAATTCCTTCCACCGTTCACTGAGGGTACTGGGATTAAGTCCCTTTCCTTTTTTATCCAATTCTTCCCCAGGTTTTGTGAAAGATTCCACGGCTTCCCTCAGCTTCGTGTATTTCCCTATCCATTGAATGCCTATGTTAGGGAGGCATGTGACTTCTTCTACGATTTTCAAGGTAACTGAGATTTATATGCCTTGCACCATAGATATTTCTTTGTGCAGGTTTTGAAAGAATTCAAGTGTGACGTTTGTGCCATAACCTTGCAAGCGGCTGAAGTACTTGGTCCACCCTCGACAATGTAGGATTTCTCTTTCCTGTTCTATAAACTGGAGTAATGTCGGCTCTCTACGCATACTTCTGCTACCCATATTTATGTGAGAAATAAATAACGACTATCATTCCTATTTACAAATTTGGTTAGACCATCTTTGGAGAAGCAGATGCTAGAAATGGAAAATATCAGTAACAACGAATGTACAAAGATGTGGGTTTTGTATTTATTGCAATCATTACAGCTAGTCAGGAAGTGTGTCGAGCATCCCCCTCATTAATGTAGAGGTCATCCTTGACCGTCAGTGTAGGCAGAAGCAATGAGTGCAGTTATTTTCGGGTGAGAGGTAATGATTGCATTGTCACCGCCAGTAGGGGATAACCATATATAATTTTCAAAAAGACACATGCCACCAAAAATTATTTAAATGATAGTCATTTGATGTGTGGAATTTGTAAATTTATTACGCCTATGTGCAAAAAAAATGATTTATGGAGAAATCAATCAAAAATAAATTAAATCTGTTCATGTTTTTTTTTTTTTTTTTAGTCCACAAAACATAATATTGTTACTTTTCTGGGTGATTGAGTATAACTGATATGATAGCCTCATTATTTGAGTAAAGAAGATCTAGAGACACACAGGAACTTGGTATTTTGAGATAATCTTCCATAACATAGGTAGAGCCGCTACTGTCGGCAGGCATCCATAGCCTTGGCAGGGTTGCCTTTTAACCCTTAGATGATCCTTTATCCTTAATACACATGCGAATCATCTTTTTCCAAAAATACCATTATCCTAGTTTGGTAGCCAGATGATGATAATGCCACTCACTAGATTGTAACTTAAGTGAACAAGCCAGCTTGTGATGAGACCTCTTGTCCTTTGACAAAAGAAAATTGTCAAAGGCCATTGCCCTGGTGTGGTAGCCATAGTGGGAATGTCACTTACGTTAGTATCCTATGATCGCGGTAGGTTGGCTCGTGATGAGACCCCCCATTATTTATGAAAAAGGTTTGTATTGTGTCTCTTTATTTATTTGTATCTTTTCTTAATAAATATTTGAATTGTCTTTTCCCAATAAGACCATTATCCTAGTTTGGTGGCCAAATGATGATAATGCCACTCACTAGATTGTAACTTAAGTGAACAAGCCATCTCGTGATGAGACCTCTTTTCCTTTGAAAAAAGAAAATGTCAAAGGCCATTACCCTGGTCTGGTATCCATAGTGGGAATGTCACTTACGTTAGTATCCTATGATCATGGTAGGTTGGCTCATAATGAGACCCCCCGTTCCTTATAGGAAAATTTTATTATANATATATATATTTGGGGGGGGATAAGGGAGGCTCATCTACTCCTTAAGAGTAAGGGATGGTATAAGGAAGTGTAAAGATGCCAAGTAACAGTGTGTTGAAGACCCCTTATAATATAGAGGCAGAATATCATTAGGTATATTTGTATATATAAGGGAAAGAAACAACTTATGGTGGCGATTGATTATGAACGAGGTTTAAGATATTTTGGAGAGATTATTCCACCAAAAACAAAAAAAAATTAAGGTGTGAGGAACCATCCACAAAATAATGACATATCGTTGTAATGACAATTAGAGACAGTGCTGGTGAAAATTATTTGATTAACTCTGCACTTACAGAGGGATGGTTAGCGTTTGAATGGTAAAAAAGGGAACGACAATCGCACAAAAAGGAATAGAAGTTGTTCTGTTCAAAAGGAATAGCAGGTGCATGAAAAGGGAACAACAGGCGCGTGAGAAGGGAACAACAGTTGTTCCGTTCAAAAAGGAAAAGCAAGCGCACGAGAAAGGGAACAACAGTTGTTCTGTTTCAAAAAGGAATAGTATGCGCATGAGAAAGGAATAGCAGTTGCATGAAAAAGAACAACATTTTTTCCGTTCAAAAGGAAACAATAGGTGCGCAAAAAGGAACAACAGTTGTTATGTTCAAAAAGGAAACAACAGGTGTGCGAGAAAGGGAACAACAGTTGTTCCATTTCAAAAGGAAACAATAGGTGCATGAGAAAGGAACAACATCATCATGAACATGTAAAAGACAAATTCTATATGATAAAAAAAAACGGGAGTATGGAATAGAAGAAGGTGCTAATTGTAGTTATTTGTCCTGATTCTTGTTTCCTAGATGACTTTTTATAAAACAAAGAAAAACTAACCACTCAGTTGGAAAACTATGTAGAGTATGTACAGTATAAACAAAATAAATTGTTTATGGAGTTGGGGTGGTTGGGTTACCTTCCCAACTAGCCAAAATATGCACCGTAGGGTCTTTACTTACTTCTTGATAGAAAGAATCTTTTGAAGGTGGCTAGTGGTAAATTCGCAGCCAGTGTCCATTGACCAGAAAGGGTGATCCAGAACCATCGATGGTGCTCAAAGTAACCGTGCCATTATCATGGACTTCATTAATTTCATACAACCCTAGCCATTTTGTCTGTAATTTCCCAGGAAAGTCTTGAAATCTGCAATCATAGAGGAGCACCTAGTCGCCTTTCTTGAATGATTTCTTCTTGATATGCTTGTCATGCCAGGTTGTTATCTTTTGCTAGATAACAGTTGTGCACTCCATAGTATACAAGCGTGCTTCATCCAATTCGTTGAGCTGTTGAAGGCATTATTTATGTGCTTCTGTAAGATTTAGTCCAATTTCCTAGGCCATTCTTAGAGTCTTAATCTCAAATTCTATTGGGAAGATGGGTTCTTTACCATAGACTAAATGGTAAGGAGAGTAGCCAGTGGTGTTACGCCAAGTTGTATGATAAGCCCATAAGGAATTTGGGAGCTTAGTAGCCCAATTCTGTCGGTTTGTTGAGACAGTCTTCGTCAGAATTGCCTCTAGGACCTTATTGGTGCTCTCTACTTGCTCGTTTGCTTGTGGGTGGTATGGAGAAGTAACTTTATGCTTGATGTGATAGTTTTCCAGGGTGGAGGTGATTCTATGGCCTGTAAATTGTGACCCTCCATCAGTAATTATTTCTCTGGGTAGTCCATACCGTACAAACAATTTGAAATGGAATTTGATGACTACTTCTTCTGTTGCATTTGGTAAAGCTTCTGCCTCTACCCATTTAGTCATGTAGTCCATTGCAACAAGAATATAGGCCTTTTGATTTGACTTTGGATTAAAGGGGCCGACGAAGTCCAGTTCCCATCTTTCAAATGGTTCTATGACTAGTTTTGTTTTCAAGGGCATTTCATCAGCCTGACCTGGTGTCCCCATCCGCTGACAGTTGTCGCATGTCTGAACATATTTCTTGGCATCTCTAAATATTGAGGGCTAGTAATAGCCCATCTGTAATATTTTGTGTCCAGTCCTGCGATCTGCAAAATTCCCCCCACAGGGTTCGTCATGTCCTTCTTTCAATATGTCATAGATTTCATCCTCTCGTACGCATCGCCAGATCTGGAGATCATCTCCTATGTGGAAAAGATATCCACTAATCCAAGTGAATCATGCGCTATGCTGGATGATAAGTCATCTTTCCTTTGATGATAAATGTGTCGGTAATCTCTCCGCTGCTAGATAGTTTGCTACATCAGCATACCAAGGTGGTTTTGTGTCGACAACAAACAGATGCTCATCCGGGAATTCATCCTCAGTTGTTAATGAGTCATCTGTTTTTGGGATGTAGGACAGGAAGTCTGTGACAAGATTTTATCTCCCAGGTCGATCTTTGATGGTGATATAAAATTCATGCAATAATAACAACCATCGAGTGACCCGTCCATTAGTAATTGGTTTATTAGCTAGATATCTAATGGCAGAATGATCAGTATATAGGATAATTGGATAGCCTGTTATATAATGACGAAATTTATTGATGGCACGTATAAAAGCTGAGAACTCTTTCTCTGTTACTGTATAATTAAGTTCAGCTAGAGTTAGATTCTTGCTAATGAAATAAATGGCATAGGGTTTCTTTTCTTCTTCCTGTCCTAGAACAACACCTATGGCAATGTTTGAGGCATCGATGGAAATTTGAAATGGTATTTTCTAATTAGGTCCTCTCAACACTGGCACTGTTGAGATCAGTTTCTTGAGTCCTGCAAAAGCCACATCGCATTTGTCAGACCATTGAAATTCTACATTACCTGTCAAAGCATGTAAAGGTGCGGCGGTTTTTGAAAAATTTGGCATAAATCTACGATAATATTCTGAATCACCAAGGAAAATATGTACCTTAGTTTGTGCATGTGGAGTAGGTAGATTAAGAATTACCTCATTTTTTGTTGGGTCTACTCTAATTCCATCTACATAAATGTAATTCCCTAATACCACACCTTTTGTCATCATCATGTGACATTTTTCGTGTCTTAAACATAACCTGGTAACGATGCACCATTCCAATACCTTCTCCAGATTATTTAAGGCTTGATCGAAATCATTGTCATACGGGGTGAAATCATCCATGTAGACTTCAATCCCTTCATTAATCATATCATTGAATATGCTCAGAATGGCCCTTTGGAATGTAGTTGGAGCATTACAAAGTCCGAAGGGAAATACTTTATAGGTAAAGGTACCCCAAGGACATGTGAATGTCGTTTTATCCTAATCTTCTGGGGTAATCTGGATCTGATTGTAGCCGCTGAAACCGTCTAGGAAAGAGAAGAATTTCTTCCCTACCAAGGTATCCAGGACCTGATCGATGAAAGGTAATGGAAAATCATATTTTTGAGTATCTTTGTTTAGTTCCCTATAATCAACACAAATTCGCCACTTCCCGTTTTTCTTTGGGACGATGACTATTGGGGAAACCCATCAACTATCTGAGATAGGGTATATAAAATCTGCGTCCAACAACTTTTGTAGCTCTTCTTTAACAATATCTCTGAGGTGGGGGTTCATTCTTCTTTTCAATTATCAAATAGGTCAAACGTCTTTCTCAATATAAATGTGGTGTGTGCAGAGTTGTGGATCAATACATTTCATATCAGAGTACTCCCAGGCAAAAGCTTGCTGGTATTTAGAGAGAGTTTGGATTAGCTTTTGTTGTTGTTTCTCTTCTAGGTTGGCATTAATGTTTGGAGACTTCCCTGGTGCAATCTTAACAGATTTTTTGTTGTGAATAGAGGTAGTCGAAATTTATTGTTCCATTAAATCTTCCAGTGGGTTTCCCCGTGCTTCATAGTCTAGAACATCTTGGAGCATATGGCATGTTGGGTTACTTACAATGGTTGGGTTTTTAATAAACCCACTGATTACATCGTCCTCTAGCTGATTCTTATGCTTGAGGGCTTCTTCCATCATGAGTGGGGCACGTAGATCCTTCTTGGGATATCATTGTGGTGGAAATTGTGAGTGTATGATCGTTGGACTAGGTTTGGATGGAGGATATAAGATGAGATTCCTTGTAACCCCTCCTCTAGCAATCTTCATTGTACCCGATCGGTAGCCTATGTATGCATCAGTTGTCACGAGCCATGGTCTGCCCAATATCAATGGATGCCCTTCAAGTCCACTTCTTGGGTTGATGATGAGAAAATCTGCGGGATATTCCCAAGAATCAACTAAAATGGCTATATCATGTAGTGTGTCGAGTGGTTTGACCACTGATTGATCGGCCAATTGCAACATAATCGAGGTTGGGTCGAAAGAGTGAAGACCCAGGGCATTGAAGGTTTCCATAGTTAGAATATTGATGGCCGCCCCCAAATCAACTAGGGTATTTGGAAAGGAACAACCCTAAATCTGAACTATTACTATGGGGTTCCCCGAATCTGCATATTTAACTGGTGTTTCTCTACCCAAAATTAGATCAAATAAGGCTCCCACTACATGAACTGTTGATGATGAATTTTTTAATTTTCTAATGGGCTTCCTCCCACATAGCTCCTTGATTGTCTTTGCATAGATTGGTATGTCTTGCAGGGCTTGCAAGAGTGGAATTTTGATGTATAAATTCCTGAGTTCCCCTTCAATGTCAAATTCAAGATATACGGTGGGTTTCGCTATCATCAGTCTTTTGGGGAACGGAGGGGAGGGAATTGCATCCTTATCAGAGTCTTGTGATTCGACTGTGTTCCTCCCTTGCCTGATTTCTTCTGTTATTACCACAGCCGAGGGTGTTATTGTTGGTTTTTTTCATTCCCCTGTTATTGGGGAATGCCATTTTGTTCGAGAGAGATGATGCGCCCCAATCTTAACCGAAGTTCATTGCACCCTACTGGATTGATTTTCCATTCTCCACTTTCCATAATCTGGATGAGCTGAGCTGGTCTGTTATTTGGATTTGGGTGGGGTTGGGCAGGTAATTGAGGGTGCAATTGTGATTGGGGCAATGGGAGTGCAGTTTGTAATGGAGGTTGGGTTTGAGAGGTCATCCCCATAGGTTGGTTATTCATCCCCATGGGGCGCTTCCAGTTCTAGTTCCAATTTGGGTTTTGGGAAGTCAAGTTAGGCCATTGTGGAAGGTAGGTATTATTCAAATTTTGCCAGGATGAGGTGGGGTATTGTGAATTTGGCCAATTGGAACTTGTAGTTGGTTGATTTTTCCAGTTGGGGTTTGTGGCAAGCTAGTTTGGCTAGGTAGGAATTGTAGGTGGATACTGTTGGGGCTACCAATTCTGATTAGTAAATGGCTAACCATGCCATGTGCTGCCAAAATTTTGTTGTTGATTATACTGTCCAGGATTCTGCTGTTGATTGTATTATCTAGGAAAGAAAGAGGAAGGGTCCTAAAATGTATTTTGAGGCCATGACTGCCACTGATGGCACTGAGCCGTCAGATATAATGGTTATGTTTCCTCTTCTTCTTCTTTGAATACAGCTTTCAATCCAGGGAGTGATGGGCATTCATCTATGTCATGATCCTTGGTGCAAAGTGCAAACCCGAACTATATCCAAGGGGCATTCCCTTGGACCATGTTTCTTTCTGCACCTGTGGAAAAATATAGCCAAGGACTGTTGTGCTTCTACCTTTTTTTGTTTGGCCTGCAATACATCCAATTGTGTGGTCAGAGTGCTCAAAATATTTGTTTTAAATTTTTCTAGGAGATTACCGACTTCAGCTCGCATAACACCCCCGCTGGAGATATTGTTATTTCTTATGAGGGGTGTCTACATTTCTGACCTGGTCCGTGTACTTCCTCGTGAGCACCTGATACACAATAAAACAATATCTTCATAAGTTTTCTGATAAATGTCACCTTTCCCCATTAAATTCAATGTTTCTACCCATTCATCTCTCATACATTTGATCAGAGTTGCTTTGAGTACTTCACCTGATAATGTACCATAGGGTGATCTTTGAAAATTTTTGGGGTTCAGAAGTGTAATCATACCCTCTACATAGGACATCAAATTCAAATAGGAATTCATCCAGGTCTTCTGAAATCAGTCCATGGAAGGTTGGCAGGTTTTGTAAGGGGATTGCTTTCATGGGGGCATTGGCAATTGGATCAACTATTGGATACTCCAACATGGAGGTCTGGGGTTGTTGTTGATTTGGTTGTGCCATTTGATCGAAAATGTGCTAAAAATTTTCAGGAGGTTCTTGATCAGGGTATTCTATTTGAAATTGTTGATTATTTGGTCTTCCAAGGAATTTCACTGCACTCCCTTTATCTGGGATTTCGGATATGCCTTCTTATTTTGTAGGAGACTCAGGGTCAGGTGGTGATGGTGGGTATGCCTTGGTAACCCCACTAGTTTCTCCTATTCCCTCCTCCAGATTATTAGAGATTCCCTCTTCTAAGGGGTTGAGCGGTGGGAGATATGTATTCTAAAAGCTCTGCTTAGTCCCTTCAGTTTTGCTATGAATCTTAGCGTGGGTCCTAGTTGGTGAAACTACTGCCTGAGGGATTCAGGTGGGTCCTTTCCTAGGTCCGACTGAAGCTTTAGATTCACCCTTTTTGATGATTTCATCTATGAAAGTGCGTCTTCCAGGGATCACCAAACCCTAGGTTTTGGTAATTTTTGGTGGGGGTTTTGGTTTTTCAAGATCCTTCTTTCTATTCATACACACTTCACACAACAAAAAAAGAAAGCACCTACGAAGCCTCTTAAGTGTCAACTGGAGGTAAGCATTGGCATAAGCACTTTACTTATTACCTGCGTAGGTTCTTACCTTCCGTCTTCAATACCTGGTCCTCCAGAGACACAACCTATGCTACCTTTGACATTCTCCCCAGCAATGGTGCCAAAAGGTTGGTGTCTAAAGATGTCCTAAAAACACCTTAGTTTAACATGAATTTATCAACCCAGAGATTCATCTTTTATCTCAAAAATATCAGCAAAGTCTATGCAGGTAGCCTAAAATCGTGTAGCTAAACCAAATCTGAGTTCATCAACAATCAAGTTTCTCAACCATTCACGAAAGATTCTAAGAACTAAATAGAATTAAAATATGATTACTAAGATGATGTAAAATGGAAAGGAACTAATTAATCTATTGAATTCACTTAACTAGAAAGCAGTAATTGAATCTAAGTAAGGACTTGCAAAATTAACTATCAATTATGAATTATGATT
>JASDQU010106129.1:19648-33300 GCA_032191745.1 Picea mariana
TGGTATTTAGAGAGAGTTTGGATTAGCTTTTGTTGTTGTTTCTCTTCTAGGTTGGCATTAATGTTTGGAGACTTCCCTGGTGCAATCTTAACAGATTTTTTGTTGTGAATAGAGGTAGTCGAAATTTATTGTTCCATTAAATCTTCCAGTGGGTTTCCCCGTGCTTCATAGTCTAGAACATCTTGGAGCATATGGCATGTTGGGTTACTTACAATGGTTGGGTTTTTAATAAACCCACTGATTACATCGTCCTCTAGCTGATTCTTATGCTTGAGGGCTTCTTCCATCATGAGTGGGGCACGTAGATCCTTCTTGGGATATCATTGTGGTGGAAATTGTGAGTGTATGATCGTTGGACTAGGTTTGGATGGAGGATATAAGATGAGATTCCTTGTAACCCCTCCTCTAGCAATCTTCATTGTACCCGATCGGTAGCCTATGTATGCATCAGTTGTCACGAGCCATGGTCTGCCCAATATCAATGGATGCCCTTCAAGTCCACTTCTTGGGTTGATGATGAGAAAATCTGCGGGATATTCCCAAGAATCAACTAAAATGGCTATATCATGTAGTGTGTCGAGTGGTTTGACCACTGATTGATCGGCCAATTGCAACATAATCGAGGTTGGGTCGAAAGAGTGAAGACCCAGGGCATTGAAGGTTTCCATAGTTAGAATATTGATGGCCGCCCCCAAATCAACTAGGGTATTTGGAAAGGAACAACCCTAAATCTGAACTATTACTATGGGGTTCCCCGAATCTGCATATTTAACTGGTGTTTCTCTACCCAAAATTAGATCAAATAAGGCTCCCACTACATGAACTGTTGATGATGAATTTTTTAATTTTCTAATGGGCTTCCTCCCACATAGCTCCTTGATTGTCTTTGCATAGATTGGTATGTCTTGCAGGGCTTGCAAGAGTGGAATTTTGATGTATAAATTCCTGAGTTCCCCTTCAATGTCAAATTCAAGATATACGGTGGGTTTCGCTATCATCAGTCTTTTGGGGAACGGAGGGGAGGGAATTGCATCCTTATCAGAGTCTTGTGATTCGACTGTGTTCCTCCCTTGCCTGATTTCTTCTGTTATTACCACAGCCGAGGGTGTTATTGTTGGTTTTTTTCATTCCCCTGTTATTGGGGAATGCCATTTTGTTCGAGAGAGATGATGCGCCCCAATCTTAACCGAAGTTCATTGCACCCTACTGGATTGATTTTCCATTCTCCACTTTCCATAATCTGGATGAGCTGAGCTGGTCTGTTATTTGGATTTGGGTGGGGTTGGGCAGGTAATTGAGGGTGCAATTGTGATTGGGGCAATGGGAGTGCAGTTTGTAATGGAGGTTGGGTTTGAGAGGTCATCCCCATAGGTTGGTTATTCATCCCCATGGGGCGCTTCCAGTTCTAGTTCCAATTTGGGTTTTGGGAAGTCAAGTTAGGCCATTGTGGAAGGTAGGTATTATTCAAATTTTGCCAGGATGAGGTGGGGTATTGTGAATTTGGCCAATTGGAACTTGTAGTTGGTTGATTTTTCCAGTTGGGGTTTGTGGCAAGCTAGTTTGGCTAGGTAGGAATTGTAGGTGGATACTGTTGGGGCTACCAATTCTGATTAGTAAATGGCTAACCATGCCATGTGCTGCCAAAATTTTGTTGTTGATTATACTGTCCAGGATTCTGCTGTTGATTGTATTATCTAGGAAAGAAAGAGGAAGGGTCCTAAAATGTATTTTGAGGCCATGACTGCCACTGATGGCACTGAGCCGTCAGATATAATGGTTATGTTTCCTCTTCTTCTTCTTTGAATACAGCTTTCAATCCAGGGAGTGATGGGCATTCATCTATGTCATGATCCTTGGTGCAAAGTGCAAACCCGAACTATATCCAAGGGGCATTCCCTTGGACCATGTTTCTTTCTGCACCTGTGGAAAAATATAGCCAAGGACTGTTGTGCTTCTACCTTTTTTTGTTTGGCCTGCAATACATCCAATTGTGTGGTCAGAGTGCTCAAAATATTTGTTTTAAATTTTTCTAGGAGATTACCGACTTCAGCTCGCATAACACCCCCGCTGGAGATATTGTTATTTCTTATGAGGGGTGTCTACATTTCTGACCTGGTCCGTGTACTTCCTCGTGAGCACCTGATACACAATAAAACAATATCTTCATAAGTTTTCTGATAAATGTCACCTTTCCCCATTAAATTCAATGTTTCTACCCATTCATCTCTCATACATTTGATCAGAGTTGCTTTGAGTACTTCACCTGATAATGTACCATAGGGTGATCTTTGAAAATTTTTGGGGTTCAGAAGTGTAATCATACCCTCTACATAGGACATCAAATTCAAATAGGAATTCATCCAGGTCTTCTGAAATCAGTCCATGGAAGGTTGGCAGGTTTTGTAAGGGGATTGCTTTCATGGGGGCATTGGCAATTGGATCAACTATTGGATACTCCAACATGGAGGTCTGGGGTTGTTGTTGATTTGGTTGTGCCATTTGATCGAAAATGTGCTAAAAATTTTCAGGAGGTTCTTGATCAGGGTATTCTATTTGAAATTGTTGATTATTTGGTCTTCCAAGGAATTTCACTGCACTCCCTTTATCTGGGATTTCGGATATGCCTTCTTATTTTGTAGGAGACTCAGGGTCAGGTGGTGATGGTGGGTATGCCTTGGTAACCCCACTAGTTTCTCCTATTCCCTCCTCCAGATTATTAGAGATTCCCTCTTCTAAGGGGTTGAGCGGTGGGAGATATGTATTCTAAAAGCTCTGCTTAGTCCCTTCAGTTTTGCTATGAATCTTAGCGTGGGTCCTAGTTGGTGAAACTACTGCCTGAGGGATTCAGGTGGGTCCTTTCCTAGGTCCGACTGAAGCTTTAGATTCACCCTTTTTGATGATTTCATCTATGAAAGTGCGTCTTCCAGGGATCACCAAACCCTAGGTTTTGGTAATTTTTGGTGGGGGTTTTGGTTTTTCAAGATCCTTCTTTCTATTCATACACACTTCACACAACAAAAAAAGAAAGCACCTACGAAGCCTCTTAAGTGTCAACTGGAGGTAAGCATTGGCATAAGCACTTTACTTATTACCTGCGTAGGTTCTTACCTTCCGTCTTCAATACCTGGTCCTCCAGAGACACAACCTATGCTACCTTTGACATTCTCCCCAGCAATGGTGCCAAAAGGTTGGTGTCTAAAGATGTCCTAAAAACACCTTAGTTTAACATGAATTTATCAACCCAGAGATTCATCTTTTATCTCAAAAATATCAGCAAAGTCTATGCAGGTAGCCTAAAATCGTGTAGCTAAACCAAATCTGAGTTCATCAACAATCAAGTTTCTCAACCATTCACGAAAGATTCTAAGAACTAAATAGAATTAAAATATGATTACTAAGATGATGTAAAATGGAAAGGAACTAATTAATCTATTGAATTCACTTAACTAGAAAGCAGTAATTGAATCTAAGTAAGGACTTGCAAAATTAACTATCAATTATGAATTATGATTACTAGAAAGGAAATAACGAATTACTCTATCTACGGAAAGAAAAAAAAATTATAATCTAATCAGAAAGGACAGCTAATGTAACTTTTTCCGAAAGGAACAACTATTGTAACTTTAACTGAAAGGAACAACTATTGTAACTTTAACCGAAAGGAACAACAATCGTAAATCTAAGGAAAAGGAACAACATGGATGAAAATGTGAGGAACTGTCAAGAAATAACTTCAGAAATGGAAATCATTAATAACTAATGGAAATGTATGTCTTCTATATGCAAACAATCATAAAATCATTAACACACTTATGCATTTATCCTTGGCTATTGTAAAAGAGACTGAATCACAAAATAGAAATCAAACTTCGAACTGATACAATTACATAACGAGACAGTATCTCCTTCAGACTGGGCCCTCGGTCTTCAAAAGTATTGTTACGAGAAACTCAGAGCACAGAAATGATAAAAAAACTCAAAACTTTCATTGATTCCATGGCTGGTAAAACATTTACAAAAACTGCTTACGTATAGCAATTCTGAGTCTAAATACTTGAATGTGTTTTTTTCTTGTTTTTTCTGGATCTATTACCCTCTTATATATTACAATAGTTTGGGTAAATCAAGCCATCCTGAGGATCGAAAGATCCTCAGGATTGCTTTACTATTATAAAATTACAATATAGAAAATGCATTATCTTCAAACTACTTTGCACCTAAAAAGTCTTCAACCTCCAATAGCTTGCACATAGCCAAAATCTCTTTGGTTATCTTTGACAGTTATTTATCTAATTCTGCAACAAAATCAAACCATTGCAATCGTAAATTAGAATCTATTTAATAAAAATTTAATAACAACCCTAAGAGACATATTAATCATATTCTTTCCTATTTATCCCTAACTATCTAAAGAATCAATCAAAATCATATCATGAACTGTGGGAAAAAGGAAGATATTTATATTTTTTTCGTAACCCAACAAAGATCATTGGTACAAGTTGTGGGTATATGTTGGTACAGGTTATTGGTACAGGTTGATTACAGACTATTGGTATAGGTTGTTTACAGTTTATTGGTATAGGTTGACTATAGGTTATTGGCACAGGTTGGTTACAGTTTGTTGGCATAGATTGGTATAGGTTTACAATGGTATATCTCATAGTGACAATGTGGTAGTGGTTTCATCATTTATTTAACACTTATATTTTAGGGTGGTTGAATGGGGCAAGGATAGGTGGTTGTAGCCACCTTCTGGTTGTAGCCGGAGAACATAGGGGGTTGTAGCCTCCTTCTTGTTGGAGCCAAAAATTTGGGGAGTTGGAGCTTCCCTCGGGCTGTAACCTGAAAATATAGGGGTTTGGATCCCCCTTCTAGTTGTAGTTGGAAAACAAAGGAATTTGGTGCTTCCAATGAATGTAATTCTTAAAGATATATAAGAAAAACCATTATGTGGTTTTCTCCTGTCTTAGGTTTCCACGTGAAAATATTGGTGTATTGTGTATGTGTATGATTTCTCATTGTTCATGGTTTGTTTATTCTGCACTTGTTGAAACATATTGGTAAATTGATCATAAAGATAAAAACCACTTATACATTGTGGTTAAAAAGGATTAAAAATCTCTATTACTAATTCACCCCCCTTGGGTAATTCAACAATAGGTATCAGAGTGAGTTCCTTCAGAAATTAGTTTAACCACTAGAAGGTAGATCATGGAGAGCAATAGTATGTATAAAAATGGAATACCACATTTTGATGGACAGGACTATGCATTCTAGAGAAAAATGATGAAAACATATGTACAAGCATAGGGATTTGAGGTTTGGAGATCAATAGTAGATGGATATAAATAACTTGTCATTCCTCCAATAAATGAAAATGGAAGGAAACTTAGTGTAAATAATTCAAAAGCCAAAATTTTTATCTTGATAGTCTATTTGATTTGGTATATGTCAAAGTTATGCATTGCAACTCTGCAAAGGAGATTTGGGACAAAATTCATAATTTTCATGAAGGAGACGCAAAAGTCAAGGTAGCAAAGCTTCAAACTTACAGAGGTCAATTTGAACAGCTAAAGATGAAGGAAGATGAAAATATTGCATCTCACTTTTTACGAGTTGATGAAACAGTGAATGCAATTAGAGGATTGGGAGAAGAAGTTGATGAATCTCTAATTGTTCAAAAAGTATTGAGATCTCTTCCAATGATATTTGATCTTAAGATCTCAACACTAGAAGAAATGATAGATCTAGATTCGATAAGCATGGATGAGCTACATGGAATATTCACAACCTATGAAATGAGAATAGAACAAGAGAATCTAGTTACAAAAGAAGCATCATTCAAAGCATCCAAGAAGTCAAAGAAAAAGGGAAAGAAAAAGACAAAGTCGGATAGTAGTATCAGTGACATCTCAGAAGACGATGAAGAAGTAGCCAACTTTGCCAGAAGAGTGAAAAAGGTAACTAGAAAATATAGAGGTAAGATTCCATTGATTTGTTTTAATTATGATGGTATTAGTCATTTTGTTAAAAAATGTCCCCATAAGAAAAAGAAAAGGAATGAAGAAGATGATTCAAATAGAAAACAATAATAAAAAGGCAAAAGAACCAAAAAGAAATTTTTCAAGAAAAAAAATTTCACCAAAGAAGACAACACCTCATCAAACGAAGATGAAGTCAATGAAATTGATACAGAAAGGGTTCTATTCATGGCAGTAGAAAATTACAATGAAGAAGGAACTGAAGAAGAATATGAAGAGGCAGAATTTGACTACAGAGAAGAATTGTTGAGCACCATAGAATTTATAAAAAGGGAAAAGAAGAAAAACAAGTCACTAGAGAAAAAAACTAAAAAGAAAAGAGGAATCTCAAAATTCCAACTCTGAAGAACTAGAGCAGATGATCACTAAATTAAAAATTCAAATTGAAGAAGACAAAAGAATTAAAGAATCACTCAAAGAACAGTTAGAATAAAGAGACAGGATCATTGGAAATTTGGGAGCAAAGATTGTCACATTGAGAAAAGATCTTCAAAAGAAAAACATGTAGAACATCTCTAAAGTTTTGAACGACATTATTAGCAGAAAAAGGCCAAATCATGACAAGTCTGGACTAGGATACAACCAGAAAGAAAAGGGAACAAGATCCAAAATAGTAGATCAAGAAACCAAACCAAGAAGATATGCAGAAACAGTCAAAGGAGATACGAAGTTTCACAAGGAAGATCACTAAGACACTCTTCCACCTAGAAGATTCATATTTCATAATTAGTGATAGTGAGAAATAAGAAGGCCTCAAGAAGAAGGGTTCAGAAGAGTAACTCATTTTAGAATATCTACAACTCCCAAGTATCAAACTATCTTTCTTTTTCTTATGTTATTCATGTAATAATTTTGGACATAAGGTTGTGAATTGCGGAGAAAATAACAGGAACATAGACAACCATGAAAGTTATGCATGAAATGATTATTCAATAAGGCCTAGTGAAACACAGAACAAAAACTACAACAGGTTTGAATCCTTGAGAATTGAGATGGAATGCTACAAGTGTAGAAACTTTGGGCACATCTCCAAAGATTGTAGAATGAAATTCCATTCAAGAGAACCACAATATAATAACAACAGTCACAGACATGAACCTCAAAGAATATGGATAAGAAAGTAGAATTAGTTCAGCAATGAAGAATGCACACTTTCTCTACAATATAAACACAAGGAATGTGGTTGGTATGTTGACAGTGGTTGCTCAAAGCACGTGACATGTGATAAGGATAGGTTTCTAACCTTGAGAAAGGAAAGATATGGATCACTCTCCTTTGGAAATGACAACTCAACTAGAATCATTGGAAGAGGCACAGTCAAAATTGGAAATAAGGATACCAAGGTAGAGAATGTTCTACTAGTGGAAGATATGAAACATAATATTTTGAGTGTAATTCAAATGTTTGACCAAGGTCACAATTTTTTTTTTTATTCACAGAAATGCAAGATAAGAAAATCATATTAAGGCAGAGTGGTAGAAATAGCTATGAGAACTTCAAGCAACATATACATATTGAGTGAAATTGGAAAAGAAAAGTGTTTTTTAGGAAAGGAAGATGAAGTTTGGTTATGGCACCGATGAATGGGTCACATAAGTTTTGATAATCTTGTCAAATTCAACAGAAAGGAAGCAATCAGAGAAATTACCCAGATTGTGAAGCCAAAAGGAATTTTATGCAAGTATTGCCAACAAGGAAAGAAAACAAAGACCAAGTTCAAATCAAAGGAATACTCCACAATAAGACCACTGGAAATTGTGCATATTGATCTAGTTGGACCAACTAGAACAAGGGGTTTGAAAGGTGAGAAGTATTTTATGCTATTATTTGATGATTTTACAAGAATGACTACAGTTTGTTTTCTCAGGAAGAAGTCAAACGCATTTGATAACTTCAAAGTGTACAAGGAGATGGTTGAAAATGAAACAGATTCAAAAATTAAATGCTTAATATTGGACAATGGAGGAGAGTTTACTTCAAAATAGTTCATGGACTTATGCAGTAAGCATGGGATAAAGAGGCAATTCTCCATTGTCAAGACACTGCAACAAAATGGAGTTGTCGAAATAAAGAACACGATAGTGCAATAAATGGCTTGAATTATGTTAATGGATTCCAAGTTAACAGGTGTATTCTGGGTGCAAGAAATGCATATAGGAGTTCACATTCAAAACATAGGAATGCTTAGAAACAACAGTAATAAAACTCTGTATGAGATATGGAAAGGAAGACCAACAAATGAGAAACATTTCATAGTTTTTGGAAGGAAACGCTACATTAAAATAGAAGATGGCATAACGGGAAAGTTTGATTCTCGTGTTGACAAGGGTATACTTGTTGGGTACTCAAGCACAAGGAAATCATACAAAATCTTCAATATAAGGCTCAAAAAAAAATTTGAAAGCATCAATGTGACTTTTGATGAGACAAGTGAACGTAGAATAAAGGAAAAAGAAAAGGATTCAATAGAATAGGTTCATGAAGAAGAAGCAAAGGAAGAATAAATAGCAGAAGGGGAAGATGAATAAGAGAAGTTAGAAGTAGAAGAGAAAGATCTTCAAGTACCTTCAAACACACCTAGCAAATGAATATAGAATAATCACCCATCAAATCATATTATCAGGAACAAATATGCAAGGGTTGAGACTAGAAGAATAATTTGTTCACCATAACAACTGCACCTAGAAACCTTCTCTTTGATTGAGCCAAGCATCTTTGAAGAAGCCAGTAAGGATGAATTCTGGATAAATCCATGGATGAAAAGTTGGATCAGATAGAGAAGAATGACACTTCAAAATTGGTTCCAAGGCCAAGGTACAAGAATTTGATCGACACAAAGTGGGTCTTCGTAAACAAATTGAATGAAGATGGCCCAATTTTCATCTATGTACGAAATAAGTGATAGATCCTTTCCTTTTGGATACCATAATAGATGAAAGGAAGTAAGATGGTCAAGTTTCATTGATGATCGAAGTACAAGTGGAGCAGTGTTCTTCTTGGGTGAGTGTTTGGTATCTTGGCTAAGAAAGAAACAATCATCAATATCATTGTCTACAGTCGAAGCTGAGTATATTGCATTATTAGCATGTTGTACACAGATTCTATGGATGAAGAAAACTTTGACAGATATACAGGTTGAGTATGATGAGTCAATTCCAATATATTGTGATAATACAACCATCATCAATATCTGAAAGAATCCATTGATACTCCAAGACGAAGCAAATTCCAATCAATTATCATTTTCTATGAGAATATGT
Organism: Picea mariana; assembly: GCA_032191745.1. Taxonomy (NCBI): domain Eukaryota; kingdom Viridiplantae; phylum Streptophyta; class Pinopsida; order Pinales; family Pinaceae; genus Picea; species Picea mariana. Next base: position 28,950 of record JASDQU010106129.1, read on the forward strand.
TGCAGAGAATAACATTCGAGTTGAGTATGTTGGGACCAAAGAACACATTGCAGACATCTTTACAAAAATACTTTCAAGGGAAGCCTTTGATTATCTTAACTTGGCATAGTTTTTGCCCCAAAATGAATTTTGAATGTTACTCTTATATGTCTTAGATTTACATGAGGAAGCACCATAAAGAGGACAGTTCAGTTTGGGGAGAGTTCAGTTAGGGGGAGCAACACCAAGGACAATTCAGTCAGGGGAAGAAACCCTCACATGAAGTTACCTTTTCCATTGATATCAAAGAGGGAGAGATTTATCAGATGCATGGATAGAGAGTTATATGTTTGGAGACAGCCCAAAGGCATGGACAGAAGGGGAGCATGAGAAATATGTGATGGTCATAGGGGGAGCATGAACAATATGAATTCAGTGTTGCATCAGAGTGTTTCCATCAATGCCAAAGGGGGAGATTGTTGATTAATTGGGTTGGTTGTCATTTTTTTCAATCCTTGAAGCAAGTTCGGTAGAAAATTGTGGTATCTCCAGTCGTATGGTTAAGGGACCAAAGATTTTTTGAGGTATAAAAGTATGAATATTATTATATTTGTAGGTGAAACTATTCTATATGGATAGTACATGTCGTTCCATTTCTGGTGATATGTGGAACATCAAATAACTCCTCGCAATTAGAGAGTTATGGCCTTGTGAATTTGGAGAACCCTCATGAGTTATCTATAAGCCCCTAGAATATCAAAGAAGTCAAGTTATTCTAAAATCTCCTAGAAGAAGTTTACTAGTCAAAGTGGTTGTAACTAGGAGTTAATCATGAGTTAATTTTTTCCAACAAGAAAATAATTAAAAATAAATTAGTTTCAACTAGAAGTGGTGAGTTTATTATTTGTGGATTAAGAGGTTGTAAGTGGACAAGTGGTTAGAAGTGGGTTATCCATAAAAGAAGGAAGTTGGGTAAATTTATTTAGAATATAACCCCTTGAGGAAGCTACTTGGAGAAGTATAAACAAAAGAGAAAGGTTCTCCTATTGGCACCTATTGAGCACATTAAATATATATTATTATGAAAGGTTTATTTTGGATACTCATTGATACATCTATAGTTGTGCAAGTCTGACACAGCGAAGATACATTGATGAAAAATTTTCATGGATGTAGTGGAGTGTGAAGAAGTCATGAAAAAACCTAGTTAGGGTCATCCCTGCGGGTCACCTAGTAGACTTTTTGCAAGTCACCCCCGCGAGTTGAGTAGAGTCTATCACATGAGGCCTCACAAGACATATCATTTGCATCACGCAAGGAACTACCAGATGTGAAGGTTGAGGTGTGGTTCAGGTTGCATAGGCTGAGCAGAGTCTTCAGGAATTTCAATAGTGATCAGGTATATTAGATCTATCTACAAGTTGAAAAAGGTACGTCATTTTCTTATGTGTATTTGGATATTGTTATCTACATGAAATATGGTTATGGGAGATTGAGGATTTTCCCTAGAGAGGTTGTTGGTTGTATAGCATATACTGTATGATCTATATATACAAAAATGTAGTGCTAGTATGTCTGGTATTTATCATTAATACATCTTGTTGGTTTGAGTGTTGAGGCATATCTTGTATTTTTGTGGTACATGGTTGAGGGATTTTGGTTGTGAAGTGTTGTTGAAGTTGTTGGTTTAGTTTGAGGTTGCATATCAGTGAGGGTTTGATGTTTATTCTATGTGAGGATTTATTACACATGATTATGATTGTATACACATGTATGGCACATGAATAGAGAGACATAGATGCACATGGTTTGAGTGATATTCTTGTGATATTGAGTATGAGATCTATGTTATCAGATCTGATCTATTGAGGAGATCATTGGTACAAATTGTGGGTATATGTTCGTACAGGTTACTAGTACAAGTTATTGGTAGAGGTTGATTACAAGCTATTGGTACAGGTTGTTTACAAGTTATTGGCACAGGTTGACTATAGGTTATTGGCATAGGTTGGTTACAGGTTGTTGGCACATACTGGTATAGGTTTATAGTGGTTTGTCTCACAATGACAGTGTGGTAGTGGTCTCATCATTTGTTTGACACTTATATTTCAAGGAAGTTGGATGGGGCAAGGATAGGTGGTTGTAGCCACCTTCCGATTGTATCCGGAGAACATAGGGGGTTGTAGCCTCCTTCTGGTTGGAGCCAGAAAATTGGGGAGTTGGAGCTTCTCTCACATTGTATCCTAAAAATATAGGGGATTGGAGCCTCCCTCCAATTGCATCTGGAAAACAAAGGAAGTTGGTGCTTCCAATGAATGTAATTCTTAAATACATATAAGAAAAGGCATTATGTGGTTTTTTCCCGCGTTGGGTTTTCACATAAAAATATTGGTGTATTGTGTATGTGTATGACTGTTCATTGTTCATGGTTTATTTATTATGCACTTGTTGAAATATATTGGTAAATTGATCATAAATATAAACATCACTTATATATTGTGGTTAAAAAGGATTAAAAAGATATATTATTGTTTCACCCCCCCCCCTCTCAGTAATTCAATAGATAGGTCCAATGGCATTGATAGACATCAAAAAGGAAATTAACGGTATGCTCCCTATAGTTCTCCTTGATGGGATGAATTTCTCAACTACACTAGACACACTCAAACCCGACATGATGTAAGTTCCACTGAACAAAGAAAAAGGTTCACTGAAAATTTCACTTATTTATACAAGTATAGGTGTGTTAGGATCAGTCAAAGGAAGGTTTAAATTTGGTGGAGGACTCTCATTGATCACTTTGAATTAATAGGACAAGATCTATTCATACTATTTGTCTACCTCTTTAAATTATTTGTCACCTCTCTCACCCCGTTTCAAAGGTATTTGTACCTCTGTGATGGGCTCAAGTCCTTGTAATCTACAGGACCAATGACGCAATGGTTCATCCACAGTGAAAATAATGCGTGAAAATCAAAACATGATTCAACCTAAGGCTGACTAAGACTTAGAATCAAAGAGAACACCCCTAAAAAATCTAGGCAATAACAAGAAAACTAATGGATCAAGGAGCCTTCTAAAACCCAAATATTTGGGGAGATGAAGTCCCCACAAGATTGGCTAGAGAAGGTATAAGGAGCATTTACAATGATCTCCACAAAGTAGTCTTGACTGGTGCAAGTATATTTATTAAGGTGGGCACCCTCTAGGGGAACAGAGACTATGAATGAACATCCACCCCAGGTACTACATCCATGTCCCACATGCAGTCATCTATGTAGGCTACCTAGGAGTGGTCACTAAAGTTATCACCTCACAATCAATGAGTGGGTGAATAGTCGTAGGTCTGACCACACATAAGGGAGGGGTAAATATGTGCACAAATATTTGAAAGCACTACCTCATAAGGAGGTGTCATCACTAATGAAACCCTTGTGTACATATTATTTGAAGAAATATCACAAACACCAATACAAGAAGAGATGGGTAATCACCCTACTTTCCCCGATGCAACACTCTTATGTTAGAGGAGGCTCCTGACACATTGGTTGTAAGAATGGATTTACTCATTGTTAATGAATCTAGGTTTCATTTGGTGGCCTTGGATATTTCACTCTCCAATCCTATTCCAAGGCCCTAATCCTATCTAATGTTGGTGTGCTAGCAAAGAAAATAGTCTAATTGATTTCAAATTACGAAATATTTTATTATGGTTGTTTTTTAAGTCAAGAGAGATTGATGAAACTTTAGTGATTTTATGAATCTTCACCAACCAAAGCAATTCAAATATGCCAATGCAAATCATTCAATTCGATGAATTTTAGCTATGGGAGGGAAAGAGGCCTTTTTCTTTTCAAATTCCATAATACAACCTCACAATCACCAAGAAACCATGCAAGACAATCCAAAACCAAAATCTCAATAATATCTCAAAACCAAACATAAAAATTCCCTTTGTTTCCAATGCTCAAAAGAATTATGCATGCAAACTTTTACTTTTGGTTTTTTCAATTGGAATGCAAAAATATTCTTAATTGAAGAAAGAAAAACAATTTGCAAACTGAAAAACTAGCAATCAACAAGAAAGTGCTATAGAAAATTGGTAATTATGCATCAAACCACACTTCAATGTCTCTACCGGAATCAAAACCCACAACTCACAATGGAAATGGATGTAGCAATGTAAAACTCGATCGCAAAAGGAAAACTAAACCAAATGCAACCAGGGAAGAAACACCACCAGATATAACCATATTTGTTGGGTACACAAACCAACTCAATGGATCACTAAATAGCAAGGATATGCAGACAATCAATCTAATCAAACAATTGAAACATACCTCAAATACAAATCCAATATCTAATGTGACCC
>JASDQU010106129.1:49705-70284 GCA_032191745.1 Picea mariana
AATCTAATCAAACAATTGAAACATACCTCAAATACAAATCCAATATCTAATGTGACCCTAAAGGGATCAAACAAAGAGAGGATGTATGGGAACATACCAAGTATAGACCCCTCAGATTAGATACATCCAAATCTGATCAAGAGAAATATGAAATATTTGAAAATTTTAAATCCTAGAGGGGGTGTCATGGGTCATCTAGCCTACAATAGACAACCATCTATAGGTGGTCTCTAGTCACTAGTAGTGAAACAAGCGACTTGTTTCTATGTCTTCAAAAACAGACAAGCGACACTTTGCAAATTTTTGAAAGATAAAAATATCTCACTCAGATCTGCCAAATCTGAGAGATCTACTCTCTGAGTGAGTGCTAGGGAAGAGAATGGATAACTCATAAAAAAATAGCAAAGGTAAATAGGCAAGGGAATATAAACTAAAGAAGAATCAAATATTCTTCTCCAGTGGAGTCGCCAATTCTGTTACAAAGAAAATCTCACCTATTAGATAGAAAGATATCCCTAGGATCTTCCTACTAATCCTAGACAGACAGTGGGATAGACTTATATGGTTCTCCCTATAAATAAGTAAATATATTCACAGTTACACCATGAGATGGTAGGATGGAATACCTTAATGCTGAATTTCATCCTTGTGTTTCCTAGTTTCTATATTCCTAAAGGTCCAACTCCAACTCCTACAACCCGCTTCTTGTACATAAGTGAGAAATAAATTCCCTTTTACTTATTTTCTTAGCATTATAATCCTAGATCTAGCTTGGATCTAACCTGCTGTATGAAAAAATAAATCAGATCTAAATATTTGTGAATGAACTTCAAACATTAATAGGGTAAAACCAATGATCTAATAATTAATATGAAAGAATTACATCAATGAACTCTACCTCTAGGTGTAGATGCACTCCTCCTTTCCCCTTTATCCTTGTTCCTCCTCATATTTTCAACCAAGCTACGAAACTTGACTACAACTGATCTGGAATGGAAGATAACCTATGTATTTTAGAAACATAACTATGTGAATGATTCTTCCTCTCATGCTCAAGATTGGCCTTATTTATATAGATTATTGGAAGAGGCTTGGGATAGCTTCAAGATATTCTAGAGGCCAATGGAGACTCGAATACTATGATTTCTAAGGCTCATGCCACAAAGAACCAATGCATCCAATGCTTACCTATTTGAAACTCCATGAACCTATAAGGTTACAAGGGAGGTCTCTAGTTGCACATAGTCAACCAGCAAAATGGTCGTGCGTTGTCATATAAATGACTAGCGACATGTCATCCCTCATTGGTAGACTGACAAGCCTCAAAATTGACTAAATCCTGAGCATAAGAGTGTGTCTTAGCTATCATATTCCGCTATGTTCCTCCTGACACTCTAGGGTGGAAATTAAGTTTGTAATAGAATGGACTGGAAAATCCATTTTGTAGGCCATTTGTCTAATGTGCTAGATGATCTCATAGGGTCCATAGAACTTTGGTGCTAATTTCTAAAGTGTTTTTTCTTTGAGTGATATTTTTTTATAGGTTTGAAGGCAAAGAAACACTTGATCCCCTACTACAAAATAATGTTCAAAGTGATGTTGGTTCGCTTGTTGCTTCATTCTATTTTGAGCCATAATCAAACTCTCCTTCAGTATGTAGAGAATGGCTTCTCTAGAGTGGAGCATGTGATCCACTGCTTGAACCTTGGACATGTCTGGTAAATATGAAGTGATTGATAATGGTTTTTTTCCATAAACAACTTCATATGGGGTCATTTTGGTAGTGTTGAGACCACAACAACTCCCCCTCACTTTTTCTTTTACAATCAAAATTAAAGGGTCCCCCTACTAAAATTTCATCCCTAATGCTTAATCCTCTACTGCTTGAGCCTAATGTTAATTATTTGCCTACCTTGAGGGATGTGGAGTTTGACCTTGATTGATGATTGTATTTGATGGAGGTTGATCATTCATTTTGATATTATGGTTTCAAATGTATTCATGATGATTCTTGACCTATGATGTTTTGTTGGCATTTGTATGATGAAATTAACACCTTATCTTTGAAACTTTTACAGATTCTGAAGTGCTTGATGATCCTATGTGGTTGTAGGGTTTGATGTTGTATTGTATGTATTGAATGAGTTTGTTGTTGAGGATTTTTCTAAATGGCTAACTCAAATTCTACATCCTCTTGCTTGCATGTTAAAATCAATGTCTTCATATTTATGCTCTCATATATGATCACACTCTCTTCAATTTATAACTCTTAGCTTGAGTCACAAAATCACTAATCCTTATTTTGAGTTTGAGACTTGGCACGTGCAGTTTTTAGGAAACTTATCTACATCCACACATGATTACCTTTTATAATTTTTCTTGAAGGTGGGGAATAAAATGTTTATGATATATTGGCAAGTCTCCTTTTAATCCAATGACCAATATCATATTCTCTATGGTTGCAGGAGCAGGTTTACAAGATCACTTTCCTCAAATGATTTCTCCAGCCTTAAGATGCATGTGGGGGGGATCCCTTGATCTTCTTCCTCTTTCCTAGACCTCTTTCTATCTGTATCTTGCATGTAATTTGAAGCCAATGATCAACATTATGGACTAAGTTTTTTCTTTCCCAAGCCTCATCCAGACTTGTGTTTTTATCACCATTGTAGTGATGAGGTCAAAGATTTGATCCTTTTCCATAAATTTGATTCTACCAGGATATCCCTTATTAGGAAGAAAGTTACCTTAGCTTGCAGTTGCCTCAAGATCCTAATCTCCCAAGGTTATCACATCCACCTTTTCCACATGCATGTCCCCGAGCCTCTTCAGATTGATCTATCAGGTTCCTCTTTCGACCTTCCCTCTCCCCAAAAACCCAAGACAAAATCCCATTGAGATTCTTGGTTGTAGGACCTTCTCGTGTTGTCACCCACCACTTTTCCACTATCTATCACAATCAATATAATGCATTTTTTTCTAGCATAAGGACCTATTCCCTGACTTGATCATATTCCCTATATTTGTGATCTTAGTAGGTCTTCCCTCTAAGGTGTTCATCTTGACTAGATTGGCATGTGTCTTGTGTCTGGTAGTTATCTATATTATCTTACCATTCATCTCTATTTGTAACATTTATTTGTCTCACAATGTGTCGTCTTCATCCCCTTGGTCATTGTTACATACTTGACCTCCTAACCTCTCATAGGCTAGTGGAGTGTTGAAATTTCCTCTTCTTCTCTTCGATGCTTTTGTCTAAAAAAATATCATAGTTGGATTCCAGTCGTTAAGAGCTTTCCAATGAATATAGCCATGCTTAAATATGAGCTATGGATCAAAATTTATAGACTTCTAAAGTTTCAAGGATTCCATTCACCATTTCCACCTCATTGCCATGTGTCCCCCTGTCATTGGTGCCATATGAGGTGGCACTAATATGGATGTTGGTGTGGCACCTGCCACCTGGCCCATCAAGCACATGTTTAATATTGGAGCCCTATTCATCATCATAATTCATCCACCCCAAATTCTACAAATCATTTTGATCAAATCCTTCTGATGATGAATCCTTCCCGATCAACTCTTTCCGACGACGACTCCTTTACGATCAACTCCTTTCTAATCAACTCTTTCAAAGGATGACTCTTTCCTACCTGATCAACTCTTTACGATCCGACCATACTTTCCTAACCTAACCATCCCTTTTTGACCATAACTTCCTAACCCAACCAACTCTTTCCGATCTGATCATCTCCTTCCCGACCAACTCTTTCTGACCCAACCAACTCTTCATGGTCATACAATAAAGAAGCATTTTTTAAATAGACATAGCTTGAGTTGTAGGTGTGAAAATTGAGCCCATGATACCTCGTTGGAAAGGTATCGAGCCAAGGAATGTAGTGGATAAGGTCCTCAGGCTAGAAAATTAATTGAAGACATTAGAAATCATAGAGAACAGTGGGCCAATAAATTGGGCAAAAAATGGACTGTGCAAACTTCAAATGACCATATCCAAAGCTACATGCAATGAAATTAGGCCCAGGATATCTCACCGGAAAGCTAGAATAGAGTATAACATGATACTGCAGCAAGAATTGATAGATTAAAGGTTGAATTTATCATATAACTCAAAACAAAAGAGACCCAAATTTAATTGAAGAATGGGATATTTTATGTTCCAACAATCATATCTCAAGCTACATGGAAAGCTCAGATAGATAAGATGAATATTAGATGATCCTAATTAGCAGGTTGACACCAAAAATTCAAAGAATAACTCGAGGAATAGAAGACAATGTTAATGGATGGAGTTAATAATTTTTTTTTAATGAGTATCATTTGTAAATTTCCTTAGGGAGAAAATAACCACCGAGGAGTCTCTTCAGGTTTTGTTCGTAACTCTCGCATGCTCATTTTTAAAAATTTAAAATAAGTTCAAAATGTAAAATGAAAAAACAAATGGAAAATGAAGTGAACAATCACTATAGCTTAAGAGTCTCTCTTGTCTTATAAAAGAAGACTCGTTGGATGTAATAGGGGAATTTTCCCATTGTGTAGACTGTGAATACTATTATTTCAGGATATATGAAGAGAAAAATGAATTTTTGAAGTCATAATTTTTTACAAATGCTTGTAGGACTATTCTATATTTGTATTTGTTGTTTACGTTTTCTAAGAATTGATCATGCGAACTATTTATGTGATTTGTATTTAGATTCTTATGCTAGTGTGATTTTTGATGAGTGTAGGGATGGGGTTACAGGTTTCTTCTTAAATTATTTGAGATGCTATCTAAAATATCATTATTTTAACATATTCTTGATTGATATGAACTATTTTTGTTGTCGCAATACCATTATAAATTGTGTTCATCTATTAGCTTTTCTTCCGCAGGATAGGTTAGAAGTAGTTAGGATAGATTAGTTTTCTTTTAGTTTAGATTAGATTTAGAACAAATTAGAAATATTTGGGGAACAGTTCATTGTCTTTCCGCTTTTATTCTTTTAATTCTTAGTGGAAACCAGTCCCACATACTAGTCGAAAATTCTACACCAAATGAGAGTGCATCTAATTGGGATCGACAATTAGGTGTTCTCCCTTACCTGCTTGACAGGCCATTTGGACCTATCAATAGAAATGGCGCTAGAAGGAGGGTTAGATGACAAGATGTACTCGTGGAGTTATTTTTATTAATTGTTTTAATTTACTAATGGCTTCATCCCATGTCCCTTTATGGAGATGTTTTTCTGGTATTGTACATCCCAAACCTCCTAGAAAGATTTTACATTTCTTTGTTGGAGAAATTTTTATTTTCGGCACACTAGTTCAGTGAGAGTTAACTGACTAGTTCTATTTTAGACTTTCTAATCTTAGACCATCACTATTATGCATGAATTCCTAATTATAGGATGTCATTGCCTATATGAGTGAAGATCACTCACTCATTGATAAGATCATAATATACATAGATTCTCATTAGTCATTGTGTATCTCTCTTCCTTTTCTTGATAATATTTGTTTGTGTATGATTTAGCTAGGTCTCATGTGCATATTTCCATGAAACATTGGCATGGTATCAGAGCTACGCTGCTTGGAGCAAGCCAGACAAGCCAAAGAATAAGGAAAATCGAAGTTTCGACGAGCTAAATCCATGGTCGTACGTTTCAGTAGTTATTTCTCCAAAAATATTAAGTTTTTGAGGAAAAGACTCTAGTAAGAAGTAAATTGACCCATTATGCAAGTGGGTTTTCAACCGTTTGGCAAGATTCCTCATCATTTTCTCATAACGTAAGTTGTAAGATAGCCTCCTGAAACTAATACAAATCTATGGTCATATCTTTCTACATTGATTGCTCCCAAAATATTAAGTTTTTGAGGAAATGGTTCACGTGGAAAATAAATCGACCCATTCTAAAAGTGGGTTTTCAACCGTTTGGCGAGATTCCTCACCATTTTCTCAGAAAGTAAGTCGAAACATCATCTCCTGAAACTAATATGAATTTTCACTTAAAGTGTCATTTTTGTCGTGATTTCTTAATTTTTCACTTGCAGATTGAGAGTAAATTTTTAGGGATTATTAGAAACAGTGGGAGAGATGGATAGGACAACTATTATATAGTCAAACTTGGTGGTAATCCTCACACCATATAATTATTTTTATTGGAAGCTCAAGGAGACATTCCAACTCAAAAGAAAAGGAATGTATAATTTGACGATGGCGAAAGAAACAGAACCTACATCAGCGATTGAGAAGATGAGATGCCCAAACCGTAAGGATGAGGCCACATGACTACTTCTTGAATTAATCTCCACTGATTTATGGTTTCATGTTGCTGCATGCAAGACTCCAAAGGAGATTTGGACCACCTTGGAAGGGATCTTTGGAAAGCAGGATGAGATGCGAGGTCATATGCTTGAGGTAGAGTTGAATACCTTAGACCCTAAAAGTTTTGATAATATACAAGATTTTTTTACTAAATTTAAATATTTTCTATTGAACTTGGGTGAATGTGGTATTGATAAGTCTACACAAGAGAAACAACTTATTGTAACAATCTTGGCTAAGCTAGGACCAGAATACATTGTATATGTCTCCAATTTCCATTCTGGCAAATGTTTTTTTGGATTAAATTGGAAAATGCCTATGTTGGCTCAGTTCTTTGAGTCTCTTACACAAGAGAAGACAAAACTCATACATATGGGCCTCATTGTTACACATGATTTTGGTCACTCTGGTGGTGTCTCAACAATGATGTATGCAGGCTCCCAACAAGGACTTTTTGCCTGAGAAAACTAGCTCTTGTCTTCTTCCAAAAACATATTTTTAAGATGAGTTCGCAGGTTGCCTATGGTATAGGGTGCGAGAATCCTTCATTCTCATAGGCCACCCACACTTAGGGTGTGAACTTCTCACAGTCTACTCCATATATAGGGTGTGAACCTGTGTTTAATCTTGGAAAGAAGAAGAGGTCACGAAGGTTCTAGAAGGGGATCTTCTAGAAAATGAGTTGGCATTCGTATGGTTTTCATTCTACTAACTTCTTAGATTTGGTGGGATCATCCTCTATAACCATCTCTCCTTATCCTATATATTGAAAGGTTTCTCATGGAAAAGGTTAAGCAAGATTGAATGAAGAATTGGTGAAATAATTGTGTGAAGAACCCGGCTTGGATAGAAGCTTAAAGACTTTGTTTGGTCTATCAAGAGGAATTGGATCTTCTTCATGTAAGTACAGAGCAAGTGTGTGTGTTGGAACCAAGGGTCACTGAAAGGAAGCTGGCAACATCAAGGCGATCAGGTTGTATCTTCTACTTTCAATTAATATGATACAACGGCATGTTCCTTTCCCATAAAGTCACTCTTACTTTATTATGTAACTCCTTGATCATATGCATAAGTTGACATTGAATATACTTTGCTATCTTCACTTTGGTTGGTTTGTGTTGTCTTGGACTTGACTTCACGAGAGCACCAGAGCGAAGTGGGAACAATAGATACCTAAGGAAGCGATATCAAGGTATGTCCCTTATTTCTTCTCTTTAGTAGATTCAATGACTACAACTTAGGGAAAGGGTTGTGTCCTATCATGTTTTGTTCTAGATCTAGGTGGATCTAGGGGGATCTATTAGTGTCCACACCTACCAATTTGTTCGATAACAAAATTGGTAACTCCACTAGGGATGCAACCCATTTTTGGTGGTTTTTGGTGGTTTTTCCTTGGCCATTTGCTCTTAACTTACCATTTTTCATTTCCATCAATCTCTGAGTCTTGAGGAGACCCTGATAGACTCCCTAGGTCCAGAAGTTCCTTCAAAAAAATTGTCTTTTTTCCAAATTTTTCTTAGTTTCAGGCCTTCTCGCACTGCACCCTTCTGTAGCCTGCGATAACCACTATAGTTCACATCCTTCTTTGTCATTTAGTGCAAAATTCTTGCACTCCGCCTGTGTTTAGCCTACGAGAATCCTTGATTCTCACACTGTACACCATTGCCAGTCTGCAAACCCATTTGCAAATATTTGGATTAAGGTTTTTTGTATCCTCAGATGCCCATATTTGTATGTGTTTGAAAACAACTTCTCTGGCCAATGATTGATTGTTTCTTGACTTTGAATCTCGTGAATGATTAGTCTTCAAAAATCGAAATCTCTTCTTGTTCATTTTTTCTCAACTGTTACCTCTTGACCTTTTCTTAACAAGGATATAATCTCTGGTTTAGAAATCTGAGTGCTTGTTTGGTTGGGAGCCAGTAATCGGTTTAAAAGTTGGGATTAGTGGTCTTTTTCAATTTCTCATTACTTGGAAAATTGTTATCCATATGCATTTGAAGAGACTAGTCTTGTCTGTTTGTTATTTTTGTCTTCATTGAAAGATTAGTTTGGGTGTTGGTTGGGTATTTATTTTTCATTGGTTGCTTGTTTTTTCTTAGTTTCACCACTATTGTTTGGTTTCTAATAAAAAATTAAAGACATTTTCTCTTTTTTAAGAAAATTTTTATTCAAATAGAGAACTTGCATTGTTCACGATTGATTGATATTGTATTTCAGAGAAGATCATACATTGTAGTTCACATTGTTCCAGAAAACTCCTCTTTCCCTCCTATAAATAGGATTCATCGAACAAAAAAATTGTATCATTCATTCCTATCTATGCATTGTTGGTTCAGAGTCTCACACAACATTGGTTTCAGTTCCGTCTCATTTGAGTAACAACAACCTTTAATAATATTGCGCAATTTTAAAATTCAACTAGTAACTTTTTTTAGGACTCTTTTTACACCAAAATTAGCTAGGATAGAGCTTTGGAATAGGTAGTGAGACACACTCTCCAAAGCACTACACACAGAATAGTATCTTATGATGAGTGTCAATTTCCATTTGCAACATTTTGTTCTGGGAAGTTCTTCTCACATAAGGATCAAACCCGAGGTCGCATTGAGATTGACAAAGTTACTCACCCTGCTTTGTTGATATCATTGTAGAGATTTCATGTATTATGGGGGTCACTTGAAGGTATACCCACAATGATGAGTGGAAGTGATCCGGATTATTTTCGGCATGAAATGAGATCAGAGATATAATAAATAAATGCACAGAGATATCGTAGATATTCAATAATATAACAGAAATGTATCGAAGATGCAACCATAAACACAGATATATAGTAATACATGATTTTTATTAATGAAAGAAATGTACAGAGACTGTAAAAATACAGAGTGGAAGACTCGCTAGAATGGTGGCATCTTATCTCTGAGAAGAGATGTGATGGCTACTCGCATTCACAAGAAGATGATTACAATGAGGCTCTGAAGTCCTTTTTACAATAAACAGGAATGCCAAAAGTCCTAGACATCCAAAAACCTAACCCTAGGAGATGAAGCACCAAAATTCATGTGGGTCCCGTTTGGGTAAGTTGGTGCATCAACTTCTCGGGGTCGTAACTTTTGCATATGATCTCTGTTTGGGACGCTTGATAGCTCGTTGGAAAGATCTATCCGAGAACTACAACGCTCGAGACAAAATAGCATCATAGATGCTATTTTACGAGAGAAACATACCCAAAAAAACATCGTTTAGGGACTCAAAATGGCCCCGAAAGTTCAAGACCCGAAAAAACTGTTAAAAATAGTAAATTGCCAAAATTGCCAAAAAACTGTTTTGAGCCTGTCGGAAAAGGTGGGTGGCCACCGATATCCATATGGATCATTCCTCCCTCCTTAGGAAGCAATGGTCTCCATTGCATTGAGTTCCCGGGGGAGAGGGGAAAGCGATTGCTGAATCTAAATCTTGGTGATCTGCTTGCCTTGCTGGAGAAGTGGCATTGCTTAGCTTGTTGAAGACTATCACGAACCTTTGGATGGAGGGTTTGGACCTTTTTAACCAGTCTGGCTATTTTAGATGACTATGTGTAGAAGGAATCTTTGTGCTTTGCTGCAACCTTGTCGACCTTCTTCTGTTGGATAGAAGGTGCTTGGGCCGAAGCTATGGTGGTTGCAGTGTCCTTCTGTTCACCTTTTGAACAGATTGTGAAGAAGCTAAATTTTGCTGTATGAGATACTACCTTGCGACACTTTTTAGGTGAAACAATAGTTGGAACTACCTCTGGTATTCTGTAGAGATGGCCCCCCAAAGTAATAATGACACTACGGGGTTGAGACTCATAAATAACATGGTGCTTCCACATATATAGCTAGCCCAAGAGAACATCATAGACATCCAGTGGGGAAACATCACATAATACCTCGTCCTTGAAGGGCTGGATGTTGTATTACAATCGACATTGCTGGTTGAAACGAAGATCTCGTCCTTGGCGAAGCCACCCAATGTTGTATGGTTGTGGGTGTGGTGTTTTCGACAATCCAAACTGTTTGACGACCTTTGCTGAGATGAGATTCTTCTGGCTTCCTCTATCAACAATAAAATGCAATAGGATCCCCTTCACCCACATCTATGAATGAAAAAGGCACTCCCCCTCTTCAGGATCTGTTGGTTCTTCTAATTGAATTGTTGTGGTCNCCTGGGAAGTCCTTCTCACATAAGGATCAAACCTGAGGTCGCATTGAGATTGACAGAGTTACTCACCCTACTTTGTTGATATCATTGTAGAGATTTCATGTATTATGGGGGTCACTTGAAGGTATACCCACAATGATGAGTGGAAGTGATCCGGATTATTTTCAGCACGAAATGAGATCGGAGATATAATAAATAAATGCACAGAGATATCGCAGATATTCAATAATATAACAAAAATGTATCGAAGATGCAACCATAAACACAAATATACAGTAATACATGATTTTTATTAATGAAATAAATGTACAGAGACTGTAAAAATACAGAGTGGAAGACTCGCTAGAATGGTGGCATCTTATCTCTGAGAAGAGATGTGATGGCTACTCACATTCGCAAGAAGATGATTACAATGAGGCTCTGAAGGCCTTTTTACAATAAACATGAATGCCAAAAGTCCTAGACATCCAAAAACCTAACCCTAGGAGATGAAGCGCCAAAATTCATGTGGGTCCCATTTGGGTAAGTTGGTGCATTAACTTCCCGGGGTCGTAACTTTTGCATACGATCTCCGTTTGGGGCGCTTGATAGCTCGTTGGAAAGATCTATATGAGAACTACAACGCTCGAGACGAAATAGCATCGTAGATGATATTTTTTGAGAGCAACATACCCAAAAAAACATCATTTAGGGCCTCAAAATGGCCCCGGAAGTTCAGGACCCGAAAAAATTGCTAAAAATAGTAAATTGCCAAAATTGCCAAAAAACTGTTTTGAGGCAGTCATAAAAGGTGGGTGGCCACCGATATCCATCTGGATCAATCCTCCCTCCTTAGGAAGAAATGTTCTCCATTGCATTGAGTTCCCAGGGGAGAGGGGAAAGCGATTGCTGAATCTAAATCTTGGTGATCTGCTTGCCTTGCTGGAGAAGTGGCGTTGCTTAGCTTGTTGAAGACTATCACGAACCTTTGGCTGGAGGGTTTGGACCTTTTTAACCAGTCAGGCTATTTTAGATGACTGTGTGTAGAAGGAATCTTTGTGCTTTGCTGCAACCTTTTCAACCTTCTTCTGTTGGATAGAAGGTGCTTGGGCCGAAGCTATGGTGGTTGCAGTGTCCTTCTGTTCACCTTTTGAACAGATTGTGAAAAAGATAAATTTTGTTGTATGAGATACTACCTTACGACACTTTTTAGGTGAAACAATAGTTGGAAATACCTCTGGTATTCTATAGAGATGGCCCCCCAAAGTAATAATGACACTACGGGGTCGAGACTCATAAATAACATGGTGCTTCCACATATATGGCTGGCCCAAGAGAACATCACAGACATCCAGTGGGGCAACATCACATAATACCTCGTCCTTGAAGGGCTGGATGTCGTATGACAATCGACATTGCTGGCTGAAACAAAGATCTTGTCCTTGGCGAAGCCACCCAATGTTGTATGGTTGCGAGTGTGGTGTTTTCGACAATCCCAACTGTTTGACAACCTCTGCTGATATGAGGTTCTTCTGGCTTCCGCTATCAACAATAAAATGCAGCAGGATCCCCTTCACCCACATCTGTGAATGAAAAAGGCACTCCCCCTCTTCAGGATCTGTTGATTATTCTGATTGAATTGTTATGGTCGCGACAATAGCAATGGGGTCTGCGTCAATGATCTGTCCTTTACCATTATTTTTAGAATCAGATTCTGAATCAGGGTTCAGCTCTTTGTCTTTGATCTCGGCCACCAATGATTGTTTTGAGAGACATTCATCAGTGTTGTGCCAGGGGATTTTGTGGAAATCACACCATTTTCCAGTTTCCTTCTTTGTCTTCCCGTGACCCTTCTTTTCCTGTGTCTTGAACTCGTTTTCAGGAGACTGTTTGTTAGGGTTGTCTTTGTCATGCTTTGGTTGTTGCGGATTTGTAGACCCAAACTCCCATTTGTTCTGGTGCTTAAATTTCTGCTTGATTTTAACAGCATCCCGATAAGCAGCACCGAGTGATGAGATGTCCAGAAAATCCATTTCAGTTTGGATGTATCTGTGTAGAGCCCCACAGTATTTCAAAATCAAATGTCGTTCAGAGTCTTTGATACCCATCTTGGTGTGCAAGGTATGGNGGTCCTCATAGTTGCCAACAGGGTAATACTGTTCCTTTACCGCATCCACAAAAAAATACCAAGTGGGATCGGCCCCATATATTCCAGACTCCTCTGTGGAACTTTGCTCCCAGTAATTTTCCCACCAATGTTTGACATGAGGGAGAGCTTTAAGGAGTGCGAAGGTGATCTTTTCTTTGTCGGAAAAATCGTGAACAGAGAAATAACCTTCTAACAGATTTAACCATTTATCTAGGGCATCTACATCTATTTGTCCTTCAAATATGGGAATATCAAAATTAACCTGTACCTTGAAAGGCAATGTGCCTCCAAAGTGGTCGCTTGATGAAGATGCGCTTGATGTTATCGGGAGGCATTGAAGGATGTGGGAAAAATTCTCCATCATTTCATCCCTTTGTCGCATGAGAGCTTGCTCAAGCAACAGACTGATANGCTCCGTCGATTTTCTTTTCTTCCACCATTGAGGGTTTCTTGGGTGTGCGAGAGCGATTGTCTTCAAGAGAGACAAGCTCGAGACCCAACTTGCTATACTCGAACCTCGTCGGGGACATGCACTGAAAAAACGATCAAGAACAGCCTACTCTGATACCACTGATCCGGATTATTTTCGGCACGAAATGAGATCGGAGATATAATAAATAAATGCACAAAGATATCACAGATATTCAATAATATAACAGAAATGTATTGAAGATGCAACCATAAACATAGATATACAGTAATACATGATTTCTATTAATGAAAGAAATGTACAGAGACTGTAAAAATACAGAGTGGAAGACTTGCTAGAATGGTGGCATCTTATCTCTGAGAAGAGATGTGATGGATACTCGCATTCGCAAGAAGACGATTACAATGAGGCTTTGAAGGTATTTTTACAATAAACGGGAATGCCAAAAGTCCTAGACATCTAAAAACCTAACCCTAGGAGATGAAGCGCCATAAGTCATGTGGGTCTCGTTTGGGTAAGTTGGTGCATCAACTTCCCGGGGTCGTAACTTTTGCATACGATCTCTATTTGGGGCGCTTGATAGCTCGTTGGAAAGATCTATCCGAGAACTACAACGCTCAAGACAAAATAGTATTATAGATGTTATTTTTCAAGAGCAACATACCCAAAAAAACATCGTTTAGGGCCTCAAAATGGCCCCAGAAGTTCAGGACCCAAAAAAACTGCTAAAAATAGTAAATTGCCAGAAAACTGTTTGAGCCAGTCGGAAAAGATGGGTGGCCACTGATATCCACCTGGATCAGGAAGCCTCTCAAGCTGATTTCTGGGTAGATACCCCTCCCTTGTGTGTGGCTCAGACTGTCGACTATTCCCCCAGACATCATTTTTGTTGGTGGTAACCTTAGTAGCCTATCTTCTTAGGGTCTTACACAAGGTGACTGTGAAGGGGAAAGTCTTCATGGTACCTTCAATCGACGTTGGCCAAACTCCCTCGAGATCCTTGGAGGGTATACCCATGATTATGTGTGGGAGCTTGCACCAGGGTGTAAGTCCGTTAAGCAGGTCATCAACATAGCTTTTCCACCCTAGCCCAGCCCCTTCTTGTCTCATCATCGCGATGTTAGATTTCATCACCAACTAGTGACTTCGGAATTGGAAGGTCTTGTTTGCTTGGTTTTGTTTCCTAGATTTTATTAGCGCATGTTGTTTGTTTACCCAAGTTGGCCTTGGAATTTATTTCATAATATTCTAACTCGATCACAATTGACCCTCCACGTCATTCACGTAGAATGCAAGGTCTACCCACAGAAAATATGGAAGGTTCTCAACCCTTGCCTACCAACCCACAGAAGGGATCTCCACAACAGAGTGAAGTCCAAGACGTCACCACTCCACAAGTGGAAAGAACTAACTCTTTAGAATGGTTCCGAATTACTAATTCTCGAGAGGACTTCTGACTTCCTACTGACTCTGAGAGACGTATTGTTCGAGTGAATTCTTTCAGAGATCTAGTTGTTCAGTCTTCTGGATCACCAACCAGACCTTTCATAGGACCTGAGGGTCAAGATCCTTTGTGGACTACTGGAATTTTTAGATGGGATCTCTTTGGCTCAGGAGCAAGCATTGATATCATTTTTGCACCTGAGCTACCCGAAACATCTTATCCAGGCGCAGTAACTTTTACTACTGCCTATTATTTTCCTAGTACAGATACCCCGCCAGCTAACCACATCTTGAATCTCCCTCTACAAACGGTCCATTACACAATGGTCCCGAATACTACAAATCCTCACACCAAGATTACAATGGCTGGCCAAGCTCCCATTGGCACACCGCTTTCGCCCAGAAACACCCCACCACTTCCACCTGGATATCATGCGTTGAAATCTTCTATTCCTGCTCCTACACAAATCTCATCTGGGACTCCTGGTGGTTCCACTCCTTCTAGGCACCATCTTCCTGGTTTCATTCTGACACTTCCTCCACCTGCTTTTAGAGGACCTCTTCCATCCTCTATTGGAGGCACTAATCCTAGTGGCACCATTCTGTCGTTCACACCGAATTACCAGATTCCTATTGGTGGACAATTTTACTAAGGAGGACAAACTCAACCCCCTTTTGAAATACAAATCCCAACCAGGACGCAACCCCTGATTCGGGGGAAACCCCCACCGAACCCACCTTATGGACAAAACATACCTCCATCCTTGGCCTAGTATTGGAATCATCTTATACAACATAATCCTCACTCGACTGGGGGGCAACCACCTCATGCTAGCCCCATCATACCCCCTAGTACAGGCCAACCCTATCCAGGTATGTCTAATCCTATTTGGGGCTCGACTGTTGCACCCCACACCCCTTCTCAAGGGTAAAACCCTATGAATTACTTCCTTCCACACCAACAACTGAATCTACCCACATCTTTGCATTATATGCAAAATGCTTATGGTCCCACTGGTCTACCGACGGGACTTCCCCCCCGAAGTCACCACTACCCACATGTGAATAGACAATTACCTTTCTTAGCCACCCTGGACCTCCCGGATCTGTCAATAATTTTAAATGATTTGATCTGTCACTCTCCTCAATGGCCCACCATACCCGCCAAACTACCATATGATATACCTAAATTCAATGGTAAGCCAGGAGAGAACCTGAACAATCATTTCATGACTTTTAACCTCTAGTGCGCATCCAACTCCTTGATGGATGACTCTATTTGTTTATGCCTTTTTCAGTGAACCCTCACAGGTTCTTCCACAAAGTGGTATATAGAATTACCATGAAGCTTCTTCACTAACTTCAACACCCTTGCTATGGATTTCCTCACCCACTACCAGTTACTGATTCTCTACAAAATGGTAACCAAGGTTTTGAGTTCTTTCAAAAAAACTAAGGCCACTCATATTTTTGATCACATTCATGAGTGGCGATGGAGACGACGTCTCATCAAACTAGAACTTCCTGATCAGTTGTTGGCAAATTGGTTCATGAAATCATTCATGAACGACATCGGTCATGACATTGCCATGGGTGGAGTGGTCATCGAAGAGTAGGAAATCATTCATGCCTAATACCTAGACCTCGTTTACTCACAAACGGGTACTCTTTATGACTTACTCCCTGATGTGCCTCATCCTTCTACTTCTGCTACTTCAACTACCCCTGTTGCTTCTCATGAAGTCAATGGTGTGATTGGCACTTTCCATGCCCAACCTCATTCTGCCCAAACCTCTAGCAACAACCCCAAACCCATTTCTTTTAATGTTCAAAATGCTCTGTCTCCTACCCCTCCCATGGGCAAGACTTCTGAGGTAAATGTTGTTCAATCTACCCCCGCTGGAAAAAACAAATCCAGAAAGGGAAATGGTAAGAATAAGGAGGACAAAAATAATTTGCAAGAAGAGAGAACCAAAACACCACCTGCTGACGATAGAGATAAGTGCAAACCCCGATACCCTTGTCTTATATATGGTGATGATCACTACACTAAGGATTGTCCACGATGATCCAAGGTTACTAAGTTCCTTCAAGGGACCACGAAACCACCCACTCCAGTCGTATTGTCACAACCCTTCCCTTTTCAACAACAGGCCCAATTGGTCATTCATGACCAACCTACCCCTCCAATACATTCTATGTCTTAAAGTGTACCGACGATTCCAAGAATGACATCACACTTACCACTCGAGCCAAATATTATTCTTCCTCCAAAGAGAAGGTTGATTCGATACCTCCTTCGTTGGTCCAACCATCTCCTATGACTCCAACTACCAACGGTCCTCTTCATCTTGAATGACCGAACCTAGATACAGTTCTTCATCCTCCTCCAAAGGGTGTTGTTCAAAAATCGGCTTTCAATCCTCATGCACGTGTTGCCCAGAACTATAGCATTGTCGAAGATCTAGCCCAAGCACCATCCGTGATGTCAGCCCTCAAAGTCCTTCAGATTTTTCCTATACAATGGAAGGCATTGTTGAAAGATATTGGTGGAATCGACCCTATAGATATGAATTTAATAATTTTTTACTTGGATGATCACATTACAAGGTTACCCCCTCAACTCGCATTCCAAATACAATTTATTGTCTCCGACAAAAACATTTGTAGAATGGTAATTGATGAGGCTGCCTTGACTTGTGTCATGTCTATTACCTGCTGGAAAGCCATCAGCTCTCCTCCTTTGACCAAATCCCACAACACGCTCAAAGCCTTCAATGGATCTAGTTTTAAGCCTTACAGTGTCCTCCCTTCATTGTCTATTATGTTAGAAGGAAAAACAATCCAAGTTGAAGTGGAGGTCTTTGACGCTCCTCTCGATTACAACCTTCTACTTGGCCGTAACTGGATTGATTCCATGCGCGCAATTGTGTTGACTCTTTTTCATGTCATGCATTTCCCACATCAAGGAAAGGTAATTACCGTTGACCAATAATCCTTCTTTAAATCCTATTCATATACCGGCAACATACCTTTCATTGCCAAACCCCCCCCCCGCAAATACGAGAACGTTGGTGTGGGTTATCTAAAAGACTCCTCGTTAATGGGTACCTTCCCCATCCCACCACCCGATGTTCCACATCCATCTGTCGCCTCGATCAACATGATATCCACCTCTATTCAAGGAACCCCTACATCTCACGACCCATGGATGGTACCCAACCCCGACGATCATCTTCGTTACGGCGATGAAATGCCTTTGAGTCTGATCGAATACGCCTATTAGGCCATTCAATCAGCAACCCCTTCTACCCCCTCTCTTGGTGATTTATCTCCAGATCCTTTCCATGTCATTTTTCCCACGAACAAGATGATTATGTTTGTTATGGAAGACACCCCCTAGGACGATGGACATCATCGTTCCATCCTCTTCTTGGAACAACACACCATTGAGAGCTACCAACGGATCTCGACCTCGTCGACCGTTGTCGTCATTTCTACTATTTTCGAGTCTACACATGATGTGTTTTCTGAAAGGAACTTAAGTAGTATCTCACCCACCATTCCCCTCGACATATCCATAAAACCTGGAATTGTCGAAAATGTGCATATCAGAGCTTCGTGTTCCCCTAATGAAATTGTCACCTACAAGTCAATTTTTAAAGAATTTCGTGATGTCTTCACCTGGAGCTATGAAGAAATGATAGGTATTGACCCCGACATTGTGATACATGAGATTAATACATACCCAGATGCTAAACCCATCCGACAATGCCTTCATCTGGTTCGCCCATGTAAAGTGGCCTCTATCAAGCTTAAAGTCAATAAACTTCTCAAAGTTGGCTTTATTTACCCACTGTCTCTCACTGGCTGTGTTTCCAATCTTGTCCCAATCGACAAGAAACAAGGCACAATCCATGTGTGCGTTGATTATAGAGATATTAACAAAGCATGTCCTAAAGACAAATTTCCTACCCCCTTCATCGACCAGGTCATTGACGATTGTGCCGGCAGTGAAATATTATCTCTGATGGATGGTTTCTCCAGATATAATCAAATCAATATTGTTCCCGTGGACCAACACAAAACCACTTTTATTTGTCCTTGGGTAACTTTTGCCTATCAGAAACTTCCTTTTGGTTTAAAAAATGTTGGCGCAACTTTTCAGCGCGCTATGTCTTACACATTCCATGATATCAAGCACATCGTGCAGCCATATCTAGAAGACTTACCTGCTCATTCCATGTGCCGTGTAGATCATCCAATACACCTCCGAGCCATATTCCTTCGATATCGATTTTACCATATATGCTTGAATCCTCACAAATGCATTTTCTGCGTAGAATCCGTCCAATTCCTAGGCTTTATTGTTTCATGTCAAGGCATCCGGGTAGATCCTTTGAAGGTCAAGGCGATTCTCAATCTCCCTCCTCCTTCCTCACTTTGCCAGTTACAAAGTTTGCAAGAGAAGGAAAAATTTCTTCATCGTTTCATCCCAAACTATGTTGAGCTAACCCTTGGATTTGCGTGACTGCTCAAGAAAGGTTTTGAGTTCAGATGGGACACCACTGCCAACAAAGCTTTTGAAGCCTTGAAATTGTCTTTGACACGTACCCCACTACTCTCCCCACCTGATTACAACCGTGACCATTTCCTTTACCTCGCAGCCTCGGACTATATCATCACTATGGTTCTCATCCAGGAGGATGATTCTCATAATGAACATGTCATTTATTACTTGATTCGGAGTCTCATGACTACTGAAACCAAGTATTTACATGTTGAAAAAATAGCATTGGCAGTCGTCCAAGATGTCCAAAATTTCCGGCACTATATCCTCTCTCGCAAGACTATAGTAATTTCTAACTACAACCCTATGCAGCACATTCTTACACACCAATTGCTAGGGGGAAAATACTCCAAATAGATCGTAATACTTCAGGAGTTTGACTTAGAATTCGAACGCGCTAAGTCCAAGAAATCCTTGGTGTTTGCCGAGTTGATATGCGACCTTCCCTGCTCTGAGATGGAGAATGTAGCAGTTGATTCATTACCCGATGAATCCATTTTCCTGATTAGTTTTGATGACCTTTGGTACGGAGATATCATCATATATCTCCAGACCCAGAATTTCCAACCCAATTTTTCTAGCACTGGCCGTCGTCGTATACGCTACCAAGCCCGTCAGTATATTATCCTCAATGATACTCTTTATCCTTGTGGGATTGACTCTGTTTTTCAATGCGGCCTCATGTTTGACGAAATCAAGAAAGCCCTAAATGAATGCCATTCTGGAGCCTGTGGTGGTCACATGTCTAGGTATGCTACTACCCAGAAGATCTTATGAGTAGGGTATTTTTGGCCCTCTTTATTCAATGATTTTATAATTGCCATCCAAAAATGCCACGCTTTCCAGACTTACAACAATAAAATACGATCACACCCCGCTCCTCTAAACCCTGTGGTCTCCGTTGGTCCTTTTGCAAAATGGGGTATCGATTTCATGACATGTCACCCTCACTCGGTCGGGGGGCATGGATACATTATTGTAGCCGTAGATTATTTTACAAAATGGGCCGAGGCGATGCCAAAATTTGACAATACTGGAAAGACTACAACATTATTCATATTCAATCACATCATAGCTCGTTTTGGTGTTCCTCAGGCTATCGTTATTGATCATGGTACCCATTTTAGAAACTTCATGATGTCCGAACTCACTGAAAAGCTGGTTCTTCGCCATGAAAACTCAACACGTTATTACCCACAAGCCAACGGCCAAGTTGAAGCAATAAACAAGGTCCTCATTACCATGCTTTGATGAATGATAGGGATTCACAAAACAAGTTGGCACACGATGTTGTTTTCATCATTGTGGGCTTACTAGACATCTGTTAAGTCTGCTACCAGGTTTACACCATTCCAGTTAGTTTATGGTCTAGAAGCCATCCTGCCAATTGAATGTGAGATACCCACCCTAAAAATAGCCGTCAAACTTCTCCCAAACACTTCTGTCGAAGAAGAACGTCTATTGTATCTTATGCAATTAGACGAAACCCATCATGATG
>JASDQU010106130.1:72998-92471 GCA_032191745.1 Picea mariana
TTTAGGGCCTCAAAATGGCCTCCAATGTTTGGAACCCGAAAAAATGTATAAAAACTTCCAATATAGAAACTTTATTTTGAGTTAGTGGAATAGGTGGGTGTTCATCGATGTCCACCTAGATGATTCAATGCCAAGATGATGTTTGTCACTATGACCTTCTATTCATATTTCCACTAAACAATGAAGAGGACAAATTTTTGGAACCCTGTAGAGATGATCTCCCAATGTAGCAATGACACTATGAGGCATGGACTCATAACATCATGAATTTTTGAGTTATAGTTTTTTCAAAAAATAACATCACAAACTTCAATTATGGAAACATCAGACAATRYATCATCTTTGAAGGGATCGATTCTGTAGGATAGGTGACATTGCTAATTGACATGGAGGTATCGTCCTTTTCTCAACCAACTGATGGTGTATGGTTGGGGGGTGTGGTTTTTTTAGAAACTTAAATATCATGATGATCTCTATAGATATCATTTTATTTTTTCTACGATTATAAATAATGAAATAAATTGGATTCTCATTCACCCACATCAATGAATGGACCCTCTTCAAGATCATCTAACTCTTCTAGTTGGATCTTTCTAGTTTCAATGGTAGCACTGGGTTCCACATCAATGATTTTCTTTCCATTAGCCCACTCTAAAACAGAGTCCAATATAGAGTTAAATTATTTCTCTTTAATCACACACAATGATGATTGTTTTCAGTGACATTCATCATTATTGGGCTAGTTTTTTTTTTTTTCTGAAACTCATACTACTTTCTAGTGTCCTTATTTGACTTGTTGTTACCCTTATTTTCTCGTGGCTTCAATTAGTTGTCCTGATATTAGATATTTTTTATCTATCCTTTTTTATATGAGTTGGAGAGACCTTTACTATGATTCTACTGTGGTGGAATGTTTAGACCAAAACTCCTTCTTATTCCTTCGCTTATATTGCCACTTGCTTTTGACAGGATATTGATAAGAATCTCCCAGTGAGAAAAGTTATAGGAAATCCATTTCTTTTTGGATGTATCTATGTAGGAAAATTTATTACATAAAAATGAGGTGGATCTCAGAGTCTTTCTAATCTGAACCTGAGGGTGATAAGTTTCTAATAATTTGTCTATTTTGTCACTCCTTCAAAAGGGTCAGTGATAGATTGTTTTACTTGAGTGATTTTTAATTAAAGGTAAAGTTGAAGTCTTATGAGATTGAATCCAAAGTGAATAAAAAATCCTTAATTTTTCTTATGTGTTATATGTCATGCTTTCATTTAATATCCTAAGTGCAAAAATTCATAGAAAAACAAAATAAGAACATAATACACATAGTGGATATGACACTTCCCTTGATAACGGAGTTTGCCCGATGTGGGCTAGGTATTCGGTTCATTCTACAAAGCTTGATCGCTTTATTATCCTCATTTTAATGATGTCTCTCCTTTACAAATTGTAAGGCCAAAGTCCCTTCTTGGTGATGACAACAAGAGATCAGAATGTTATCAGGAATGTATACAAGATTCACAAGTTCTCATGCTCATGAGGCATCCATGATGCTAACATGGACATCATTCCCACATACTCAATACATAAAAAGAGGAAGAATAAAATATGACGCCCATCACATAGAGACATTAAATTCCTTAGATCTGCTGCTTCGATCCAAGCATAAATATGCATCCCATACAAAAATCCTCAAACCATGAGATTTAGAACTGCTTCATTGGCCACTTATCATGCAAGTGACACAATTTATCTGTCACATGTAACTGATTGGTTTTATGTGTAAGAAGAGAAGAGAGGAAGAAATAGAAAGAATGAGATGAACATGTTGCCTTGTTGTAGCCCCCTCGTGCTCCTTCATACTTGTAATATGCATATTATGTTGCAACATTTAATGACAAAAAAACATAATGAAAAGCATGCTTACATTGGCTTCTCCAGAACTTATCTTGTTGATCTGAATATCTGCTGCAAAAATAGACCTCGCCATTGGATTTGCATTGCCCAATCACCTAAAAACTACTATCAAATCGTCTCCATCAGACAAAGTCACCTTCACACCTCCTCTGGCCTCTCTGTCTGGATTCCCATGCAACTCTACATTAAATGCATTAGAATATCCATCAAAAATGATGCCATGTATGAACTGGGGAGACAGGTTCGTGCTCCTCCCTCATGCTGTTGAAACTCATCTTTAAAATAATTTTTGTGGACAACTATTTCAATGTGACAATTTAGGTGGATTGGCATTGGTGCTAAGGTTAGGGTGCTAGCTATGGGGAGCTCTTGGGGTCAAACCCCATAGGATGCCATTTTATTATTGTGGTTATAACTTCCACCAGACTTAGTAGAGGCTTCTAGATACGGTAGTTGCCACCAGATATGGTGGACCTTTGCCATATTTGGTGGGGTCTTGCCAATATATATTTTTGAATTTTTGGTTACGAGTTGTCCTTGGGTGATTCAGGGATTTCATGTGTCGCCTACTGATTGGGCCACATGGAATATTCTCTTTCATCCACCTATATGATGATGTCACATCGATTCAACTGTATAGGACACATGACACTCCCTCGATGGTGCCATGTGGCATCTCCTAGTGGTGCCATGTCTAACTTTCCTATTGGCCCACGTGGACCCCTAAAAAGTCCAATGGCGGGTGACACATGGCAGCCTATGGTTATTGCACATGGAATGATGATATCAGCATCTCATATGATGATGTCACCCTGCCACATCAGTTGTTGACGTCATGATGACGTTGCAATAAGGACAATAATGTGTCCCCTATTGACTGGCCCTGGTTGACCGCAACATTGACCACAAATATATTTCGAACCGTAACTCCATTTGATGATTCATTTTCACCATTATAATATTGTGGTGCACTTTTGGCGATAATTCCATTTTCGCTAAGTTTTGGGAACTTTGAATTTTTTCACTTTCTCTATTTCTTGAGGCCATTCTGAGCCTCCTGGGACACTTTTGAAACTTCTGTGATTTCCCCTAGATCTAGCCAAGTCATGCCTCCCAACTGAAAGGAATTTTGTTTCCCAAAAGTATTTACATTATAATTTTCATGTCCATTGGACCTACAATAAGAAACCCATACCCAAACTACCTCATAAGACCTAACAATATCAACATGTGCCAGAAAATAAGTGATCAACAATTATCACTTTTACATAATACCCTTCTATGGGGTCTGAATCACAACATGTGATTTACAAATATGGCCACTCTCGAATAACTCAATGATTTTCCCCATTTGTTCAACCATTATGCCTAACATGTCCTCTTTACCAAGTTGTACTTTCTATGGTAGTTGGTCTTCTCCTGGTGGAAGATTTCCCTACTGCACTCCCTAAGTGGTTCTCCCATGGAGGTGTCTTCCTGGTCTTATTGTTCCTCTTCAGAAGTAGATCTAGATGTAAGGCCCAACAGCTAGACTCATTATGCCCATCTCTTCTATAATGGATGCAGTAGACCTTCTCCTTAAGAGGTGTATTTTCCCTACTCTTTTCCATGTGTGGAAAGCATTCTTCCATCCTTGTCCTCCTCCTAGTTGCCATAACCTTCCTGCACAAGTATTTTCTCTTCCAACACTAGGACACTGTGTGGTTATTCAATCCATAAAAAGTGCATCAACTTTGATGCCACAAGCTATGTTTTATATGATTAACATGCTTATCATCAAATGGAATTTTAGAGTTTTGAGATTTCTTATACTTCGGTGAGTTTCCTTTGGAGTCAGACTAGCAAGAAGAGTTTGTCTCAACTCTTTCATTGTGATGCTCATCTCTCCCTAGAGATGTCTCCAATCCTCTATCATCAGAAGTTGTTCTCTTGGCCCGCACTGAATCAAATTCAACTATTGATGAATTGTTGACTACTGGAGTCTCATTGATTGTCCTGGGGTCTTCTTCCCAAATGGTTTTGGATATTTTTCCAACATCCTTTGGGAAATAGCCTATCCCAACATATCAAGCCCAAACCACTTCCTCGATGGGATCTGCAATACCTTGGACATTGGATCCAAGGCCTCCTCCTTTGTATACCATTTTTATCATCAACTTTAGGCCGATGCAAGAAGCCTTATGTTCAAGGATTTCAAAATAATCATAAACATTAATCAAGAAAGGAAATACACATGGTTTATTGACCTCCACCTCAGACTGGAACTCTTGGTATGCTTCTTGAGATGTGTCTAGTTGTTCCTAGTGAGAAGATGCTTCTAGGAATCCTCCTTGGTTTTTAGATGCTTGTAGGTCATATTCATTTGTTTAAAAAAGTGTGCATGCATTTTCATTGTCATGATCACTCTCATAAATGGTGAATTTTCCATGGTCACAATATGGTCTCATCACCATCTCATACCTAGAGCCTTCCCTTGTCTGCATCTTCATGGCTTGCAACTACTCTTTCAACTTTTGGTTTTCTTCCTATGAAACATGCAACAATGTCTTCAATCCAATATTCTTCGCTTGAATCCTTTGGTTGAGCTCTTGAATCTCATCGAACCATAACTGTTTTGGTGACCTTTACATCCTTAGATTCAATACCTACAATCAATATCAAGCCTGCTCTGATACCACATGATCTGATCCTGAGGGTGATAAGTTTCCAATAATTGGTTGATTCTGTCACTCCTTCAAACGGGTTAGTTATAGATCATTTTACTTGAGTGATTTACAATTAAAGGTAAATTTCAAGTCTTATGAGCTTGAATCCAAAGTGAATAAAATCTCCTTAGCTTTTCTCATGTGTTATATTTCATACTTGCATTTAATATCCTATGTGCGGAAATTCATAGAAAAACAACATAAGAACATAATACACATAATGGATATGACACTTCCCTTGATAACGTAGTTCACCCGATGTGGGCTATGTCTCTGAGTCATGCTCCAAAGCTTGACCACTTTATTCTCCTCGCTATAATGATGTCTCTTCTTTACAAATTGTAAAGACAAAGTCCCTTTTTGGTGATGACAACAAGAGATGGAAATGTGATTAGGAATGCATACAAGCTTCACAAGTTCTCATGGTCATGAGGCATCCATGATGTTGACATGGACATCATTCCCACATACTCAATACATAAAAATGGGAAGAATAAAAGATGACCCCCGTCAACATGGAGACATTAAATGCCTTAGATATGTTGCTCAGATCCAAGCATAAATATGCATCCCATACAAAGATCCTGAAACCACGAGATTTAGAACTGCTTCATCAACCACTTATCATGAAAGTGCCAAAATTTCTCTGTCACATGTAACTGATTGGTTTTATGTGTAAGAAGAGAAGAGAGGAAGAAATAGAAGGAATAAGAAGAACATGCTTCCTTGTTGCAAGCCCCTCATTCTCCTTCAGACATATAACATGCATGCTCCGGTGCAACATTTGATGACAAAAAAAAATATTGAAAAGCATGCTTACAGTGGCTTCTCCAGAACTTAGATTTCTGATCTGAAGCTCTACTGCAAAAATAGACCTTGCCATTAGATTTGTGTCTCTGAATTACCTAACAATGTCTGCCAAATCATCTCCATCAGACAAAGTCACCTTCAGGCCTCCTCTGACCTCTTTTTCTCGATCCACGCAAAACTCTGCATTAAATGCATTAGAATATGCATTGAAAAGCATGCCCTGTATGGCCTAGGAGGACCGGTGCACACTCCTCCCTCATGCTGGAAAAAATTGGCTTTAAAGTAATTGTGGCAAACAGATATTTCAATGTGACTGTTTAGGCAGATTGGCATTGGCACTAAGGTTAGGGTGCTAGCTATGGGGAGGTCCCTAGGTCAAACCCCATGGGCTCCCATTTTATTTTTGTGGTTATAAATTCTGCCAGACTTAGTAGCAGCTTCTAGATACAACGGTTGAAACCATATATGGCGGACCTCAGCTAGATTTGGTGGGGTCTTGCCAATATATATTTTTGAATTTTCGGTTACAGGTTGTCCTTTGGTGATTCAGGGATGCCATGTGTCGCTCGCTGATTAGGCCACATTGGATCTTCTCATTGTTCCACCTAGATTCTTATGTCACTACCATTCAATTGTACGAGAGACATGGCACTCCCTCGATGGTGCCACATGGTGTCTCCTGGGGGTTCCATGTGGCACTTTCCTATTGGTCCATGTGGACCCCTAAAAAGTCGAATGGTGGGTGACACATGGCAGCTTGTGGTGATTCCACATGGAATGTTGATGTCAGCATCCCATATGATGATGTCACTCTACCACATCATCTTTTGACATCATGTTGTCATCAACAGTACAGACGATGATGTGTCCCTCGGTGACTAGCCTTGGTTGACCGTAAATTTTACAGCAAATATCTTTCAAATCAAACTCTGTCTTTGACGAGCCATTTGTGTCATTATAAATCTTTTGACATGCTCTTCGTGATCATGTTGTTTTCACTAAGTTTTGGGAACTTTGAAAATTTTCCCTTTCTATGTCTACCGAGGCCATTCTGGGCCTCCTCGGACACTTATGAAACTTCTGTGATGTCCCCTAGATCCATGTGGATCACTTTCATACCCAAATTTATGTACAAGGCATGGAAGACATTGATTTACTCTAGGACCATGTAGTATCTCTCCTCTTGTATAGTTTTCCATCCCATGTACCAGTTATCACAGTTTCCAATAGGGTAGATCTCCTCCTTGAGGGAATCAATAAATTTTTTCTAAGTGGGTTATGTTTAAAATGTTGTAAACTCATCTCCATCATCTCTCTCCTAGTAAATTTCCAACCAATCTTTGACATGAGGAAGGGCCTGAAGGATTGCAAAAGTGATCCTTTTGATTCTCAAAAGTTGTAAACCGAGTGATAACCCTCTAACAGATTTAACCATTTATCCAAATCATCTGCATGTATATTTCCTTTGAATAAAGGAATGTCAAATTTAGCTTTTCCCTTCCAGGTTGTCACACCTTCAAAATGGTTTCTTGTGAAAGATGTCTCATTCATCATTGGAATTTGTCAAAGGATGTACGTGAAAATTTCTATCATCTTGTTCCTATTTTGTGTGATGCCTTCCTTAAGAAAAAACTTGATAGGATCGATTGATTCATCATATATATTTTTTCCCACCATGGGATTCTTCTTGGTTGAGGGATAGTGGAATTATCAAATGGAAATTAGTTTGAGACCCAATTCTATACCCTGACCTTGTCAAGTACATGCAATGAGAAACAATAAAGAGAATATCCTTATGATATAACTAATTTTGATTGTATAGTAAATGAAATGAAAGTAAGGAATATGAATGCAAAACCTCACCTAGAAATATTTTAAAGATAATTCTAATACAGTCAAACCCAAATTTCGTTAATGAATCAAATAGGAAACAACTATAAAATGAAAAGAAATACAAATTAGGTAGAATGGTGGTAGCTTATCTCTAAAGAGAGAGGTGTCAGCCATGATTTTTCAAAAGAAGACATTACAAGAGTTCAAAATTTCCTTTTAACATAAATTAATAAACACTAATAGGAAAAACTCCTAAAGATCCAAAACCCTAACTCTTGGAGATGAAGCACCAAAAGGATTGCAAGATAGAAGGTGGCCAGTTGATACGTCAACTTCCTAGTGGAGAAACATTTACATACAATATTCATTTTGGTGGCATAGTATATCATTGGAGAGATACTATTGAAAAGTACAATTGTTTATGGGTGATAGGCCATGGCAAACCCAAGCCCTTGAATGGCAAGAAAACTTCATTTAAGTCCTCAAAACAACCCTAGATGTTTAGGTCCTGAAACATTGTAGAAAAAAATTTCCAAGATGTAGAATGGTGTTAAGTCAATGGAAAAAGTGAGTTGCCACCAATGTAAACATGTATTATTCCCCCCCTACCCTAGGAATCATTTGTCCATATTTCATCAGGTTCTATTATAAGAGGGGAGGGGGGGGACTTACATTGACTTTGAATCATGGTGAGCCACATGTTTTCGTGAAGAAGTTGTCTTGCTTTGACAAATTGGTATAGTTTTATGTTATATTGGTTTGTTCCCTTCACCTTGGTGTTCATGATCTGATCCATTTTGTCCTACTGAATGTAGTCAGGACTGATTTATATAGGTAAAAAATGCTCATCCACCTCTAAAGTTTCCAATAGGAGTGGAAAATATGGTCGAAGGAGCTCCACATTAAATATTGGCTGCAAGCGAAGGAAAGGGGGAGTATTCAATTCAATAGAATTATAACCTAGAACCTTCATGATGGTGTAAGGACTATATCATAGTAGTATGAGATTTCTATGGGCGCATGTGAGGTGCTCTTTTTGAAATATGCAACCACACCTTATCACTAAATTTTAAACTTGTGTGGAACCATATATTGGTCATGTTGTTGCTTGTACTTGGAATTACCTATCTAAAATATATCATGAACCTATTATTGTATGTGTTGAATATGTTCAAAAATATTGGATGCTTTATCTTCTTTATCGTGAGAATACAAGGAATATTCATGTGAAGATGCAATGGGAAGAGCTACATCAATGGTGGTCAGTGGCTAGAACCGCAAGCACACCTAGAAAGGGTTGTTGCCAATAGAGATATGTACAGCTCTATTGTATCTATATGGAAGGCTCTCATACCATGTACATGGATGCTTGGACTTGAACATGTTGATGATATGCACAATAATCTTATTGATAACTTATGTTTTTCCATCTATTTGGGGGTGGAAGGCAATAAATTTTCTTAGCTCAGTTTCCATCAGACAAATTAGGTTGGACTAGAAGGAAATCAGAAACCTATTATCCTTGTTTGATATAATGGTTGACGGTATCCAAAAATGAACCCAAACATGCTTAAATAAGATATTAGTTATGGATTTGGATGTGATAATCCTCTTACACGATGCCAATATGACCATATTAGATAATTGATCATCAACTACAAATACACAATCATTACAATGCTTGTTGGAGGGTAAAAGTAACATGCAATCCTTGGAGACTGGCTCTTAGGGATTGTATGAGGTAGGTAGAGGAGTGTACAACCCCTTCTTCATAATATAAATTTTAGCAATGACACAAGAAAGTTCAAGATTTGATATACGTTTTAAAGTCCTATCAGAGTTTTGGACAATAGAAATACTTCTCAAGTACTTTTATTATCTTCTCCACAATGAAGTCCCTACCATAAGTTTGTAATGTGCCTCCTAAATTAACTTTTCATGCTCACTTACAGGAAAAAAAAGATTTCCCAAATAGCACAAAAGTGCATCGTAGTGGTAAAGGTATAGAATTTTTTTATGTGTACCCAATGTATGATATGTAGCAGCGATGTTAGGGTCATTTTCATATGATTGGGGCCACCTAGAGGTCTCATGCCCATAAGACTTAAGAATGTTGGCTAGTGTCGCAACTAGGTCCCGAATGAGGTTGATTGGAACATAGTTTGGGTTATTTCTGATCAGGGATGATTTTAAGGATGGGAATTTATTTTAAAATTTAGAAACCTTGGCGAATCTTACTAATCCTTCATATGCCTACTATAAATGTTTGGCGATATTTTTGTAAAAATATTCAAATTTCTAAAGATTTTATATAGTTTTTATAAAATTTTGGCAATTTTTAAGGTAAAATAATTTTATCCCATAGTATTTGGGAGAATCATTTTTAAAATAGCGAATCTCATTTTTGGAAAAACCATAGAAAAATAGCCCATGAGAAAAATTTACCCCCTAAAATCATCCATGTTTCTGATGGCACTTTCTCCATAATGCATACATACCGTTGTCGAGATCATGACAAAAACTTGTCCCCCTAAACGTAGCTTTTGGTACCATCTCACTTCCTACGGATAACCAAGTCATCTCACTTCTAATGTTTTGTATGGACACATGCCATTGAAGGTCAAGGTCAATAGTGATGTGGATAGTCATCTCAATTGTGACGACCTAAAATTTAGAAGGTCATCMAACTTCCGACATCATTGGTTGTCAGAATTGAGACGCTATAGTGCAACCATTCATTGACGAATATGCCATATCGGCCACATTTTCTTTCATCGTAAGTCAGATGATATGGATGTCGGAATTAAKAATCCAAATGATCTATTCATTAACAAATTGGCTATATCATCCATGTTTTATTTCATCATAAGTGTGATGTAAAAGGTGTTKGAATATCGACGTCCTTTCATTGTTTAAAAAACAAATCCTAATGCACACATATTCTCAGTCTACAAGAATAGAGATGGAGGATGAGCCTACTAACTCAAAAGTTACTATGAAATCATGGAAGAGTAGAMTAAAGAAGAGGATTTTGAATATGTATTTAAATTTTCACAATTTTGGTTCATTCCACAGAGGAATTAAACCAAAATGACAATGATGTTGGTCCATCCTACATCATACCCCCTACACCTTTTATTTTTTTTCAAAATTTGGCGATTGTTCTACATAGATCACATGTTTTGTTTGATTAATTGTTATAGGAAACCTACTTCCATGGATTTGAATATCACAAGTCTTATTTATAAAGGGAATCATATTTTTTCCTAAGTAATATCTACTTCTATGTGTGTTTCTGTAGGAGAGTATTTAATTGTACAACAATCAGGACCCCAAGGAATTTTGTTGTTTCAAAATCTTTGGGCATGAATGATGACAATGAAATTGAATGGATATTCTTCATGGATTCCTCAATTTCATGAAAAAGGTGATGAAGACATATTACAATAGTATTGTTGTATACAATGTACAAACAAAGAACTACTACTGTGCATATAGTGACTTTTTTTCAATTGTGGGTAGACTTTGTGAAGGAGTTTCAAAATTTGAAGGTAGAACAATAAAGCATTGTAGAAGTAAAGGAGATTACGTAAGAGTTTGAAGATATCTCTTGGGACTATGATTATGGTTTCAAGATTTGATGAGTCAGTTTCATTACACCATCCAAGAGGTTTAGCATAAAGAATGGTTTATTGGTGGGATCTTATCTCACTTGCACATGTTATTGTTGCAACACAAATATTTACAATTTGCAATGTGACTACAGTTTATCAATGGATTGGTTGAAACATTCATCTAGGATTATCTCCATGGTTCAATAGTTGTAGTATAAATTGATATATTTGTTTTAATATATTCAAGATCCGGTGAAGGGAAATTAGAGTGTAAGAGAGATGACGTTGTGCACACAATGTAAGATAAGTTACCATCGATGGAATGATTGTCTTGTGTTCAAAAAATTTACCTCCATGGTCATAACCCATTTGTGGGAAAGTTTGATGGGGGGATATAAATGTTATTCCCAAATATTGGTCATGATCCACACCAATGCTCACTAATACAAAAATATAATAGCACTACAATATCATACATTGCAACTTTTGTAGTGTAAACACTCATCATATAGATGAATTACATGCATTGACCATACTGATTGAGTGTGTTGAGAAAAATATTTTTACAATAGAGTCACTTAGGGTTGGTATTAAAGTCTAGAATCAAAACCAAGATAACCAAGAACCACATAATGACGTAATCCATCCTCCACCCTCCACCTTGGTGTTAATACTCTAATGAATTAGGGAGCATCACATGGAATTACTAGCATCATCGTCAACCTTGTTGTGGCCATAGCCAAAATATTGGGCATAACACTAAGGTTTGTGTGGAGTTGGTTGAGAAATGAGAGGCATGGGATAAAAAGTGGCGTTGCTCGAACATGGTCAATTTTGAGTTGATGATACTTGATGGTGATCTAGGATATTCAAGCATTTACTTTTCTCATTAGGAGGGGAAAGACAAGAGAAAATGTGGGAGTCATGGATCAGGGTTATCCATAGAGATTCGTAGAAGGTTGTGGTGTTTGATGTGGTGCAATAGAAAGGATATTTTCATAATGCTAGAAGTTTTCATTGCATGAAATGCCAATTTTGTAGTAGTGGAAAGGACACAATCTATACTCCAACCATTGAATAAATGTCAAAGATTATTGGTGAAGTCAATAGAAGATGAAGTCAAAGTATGGTTGAAGAAATTCCTATGGATATTACAGGATGACCAAGTTGTAGCTAGAATAAAGGGTGTGCTTGTGTAGATTTTGGGATTGCTCATGAAGGTAGTTGATTTTCCCCTACAACATGTGCAAAGGAGAATATATGGAGAGAATATCAAATAAATTCATTGATTGAAGGATATGATGTGTGGGAGGTCATGCTCAATTTGGGATTAGATGTGAAAATATTTCAAAATATATCGTGGGAGTTCATGGAATGACTAGACTTGGTCTATTCTCCGATCTAACTATGGTTGACTAATTGGTTGAAACTTTTTCTAATTGACAGGATAGAGTAGATGAAGGTTTATATTGATGGGGTCAAGAATTATGTGCATTTTGAGTTCATTGAGATATAATGATAAGGATCTGTATCCCTCCCTGTTAGAGATAAATTCAACTTTTGATACTGATACTTTCTTGATCCTAGAGAATTTAAGGATCAAGATACTTTCCTTAAGAATGTACTTTAATTGAAACTATAAATCATATATTTAATTCATACTAATCTACATAAATGAAATCAAAATTCACAGAAAACTCAAAAATGGAAGTGGAACTACAAGAATTAACTTTTTGTGGAATTGATCTACCAATAAATCTTAATGTACAACAAAGTAGAATAGTTTATCAGTCACACAACTAAATTTACACCGATAGTAAGTGAAATTGACAAGTTACCTATTATGAATGTATCTATGCAAAACTAAATTACTAGTGCGCAACACCTGTTCTTTATTCTGATAAGATGGAAACAACAAGATTTGAAAATGGAACTTCATCCCTATCTAACATGTTTCATGCCTTCTGAATCAGACAATGTAATCCTAAGATTGATCTAAAGAAATATTAGTTTTAGAATAAGTCAAAGGTTCCCTTCTTTTATGCTCAAATGATAATGATTCCCACCTCGTTCCATAAGTATATCATGGCTCCTAATATCTTTTTGTGCTATCTAATCCATGCATATAAAAATTTAATGGGAAAAAAGAGACCACAAAACATTCTCAAATTTTGAAATAACTATAGAGGTGTGATGACATTCCCCTCTTATCCATAAACTATGGTGTTTCTCTGTGTACTCGATATGAGATAATGAACTACTCCATATAATATAGTGATTCAAAAATGAGGAAAAATACCTTAACTAGATGTCTCCCTCAAATGGATTTGGGTTCCTAGAGTTGACTTGAGTTTTGAAAAATAAATTATGTTTATATAACTCACATAAAATATTTCAAAATTCCTCATAACATTTAGAGTATGGGAGTAGAAAGTGTCTAGGAGTGAAAATATTGCATGATCTTCATACATTGAGTGTAGGCATTTGGAAATCCATTCATTTCTCCATCAAATAAACTAAATAAATAGGAGAAGGACATCTATAGGAGAAAGACACTAGAGATATAATACACATATAACCTTTATCTTATTTTAATTTTTTCACTTCAACTTTCAACACCTTAATGAATTTCAGAGCCTCTCGACTCTTCTTATTTTCTTTCCTTAGATGACTCTTTTTTTTTTTATAATATAGCATAAAAATCAGCCCATTTTCCTCACAAATATTGAATGGTTTGGTGATTATATTGTAATGAAATGAATCCTTTACTGAGTGATCCTACTACTAATATCCATTTCATTGTTTCATCTCTCAATTAGATCATCTCAAAATAATCCACATTGTTTTCTTCCTCTCTATGTATGTCAACTTCTTTTATTTCTTTCTTTCTGTACACCCCAGTTTCTATTATGGTTTCTATTGGCCTTTTAATGTGTACCGCTTTCTTCGAGACTATTTTCTTTTGAAGCAACTGAATTAATGATATATCATATTATTATATGCCAACTAATCTAAGAGTAGAATCCAAATTACTAGGTTTAATCTCTATATTGAATTTCATTAAACATATCTTCAAATCCTAAAGTGTCACCTCAAATTCCACCTTCATACCAAGTATAAGGTTGATGCTCTATACATTCTTCCTCAATAACTTAGGCTAAAGTTTCTAGGATTTACCTAGCCATATAGATTCTAGTTTTATCTCGAGCAACAACCAATTTTAAGTGCAACCTATTATTCACTTTCTTATCCTTTTATTTAATTTTCATAAAATAATACAAGAGGGAAAATATTTCCAAAAGAGATTACCTAACAAAATGGATGGTATTTTTTTCTATATTCATTTTTAGTCATGATTTTCCAGCATCCACTCATATAACCTTAGTCTATGTAACTTATTTTGGAATCTTTGTAATAGCTATGGTTTTATATTGGACTTTTGAAAATTATGTAACAAGTAGGGCCCTGGTCCAGTACCACTTGAATCTTCCTTAAAGAGTGGTAAACTCTTTCTCATGATGCTTTTGCCTTATTAGAGAGTCATAGCAATCATCAAAGATTTCAGTTTCTTGAAGGATATCATCTTTAAGGGGAGACTAATAATGTTTTATGCATACCATTTCATATTTTTACACCATCTAAGAATCATATTTCTCTTCAAACCTAAGGAAAATCTCAACATCCTCTATTTCTTTCTACAATATTTGAGGCATATGAGTTAAAAAGTAAATAATGGGAATGCATAGGAATTGTCCCACCATGGACTCATTAAATTTGTGGTTTTTGATACTCTAGAAAGATAAACTATGAGATTATCCTAGGAGTAATTACCTAGTATTAATACTTGTATCATGTGGGATTTGGGCTTGGTGTTAGAACTAGGTGATGTATAAGTAATGGAATTTGCACACTTAAAAGGAATTATGCAAGAAAGGATATGTGCAAATTTGAATTGTTCATTCTCGTTTATGATAAAATTCTCCATTTCATTTGGGATCCAATGGTTTGCTCATCCACTCAAATCCAATTTGTAAACAAAGTGGCTAGCATAGTTTCCATTGCCAAGGAAAAGAGAAAATCCTTGTGCAACATGGGGCTCTTAAACAAGTCCACTTAATGATGAAAATAATCTAATAAAATGGATTTGAACTTAAGGATGAGTAATTTTAAAAAGTGCAATGGTCTCCAACTGAGTTTATTGTCAATCAAATGTTAAACCTTCTAAGTGATTTTATGCAAAGGTAAAATAGTTAGTATTAGATAGTTTAGGTTGTAATTTGAAGAAGGAAGTCATACTATGAATCCATGAATTGAGGTGTTTACCCTCATGAGACCATCATACTTAAGAAGTGAGCTTGATAGTTTCAATGAAATCCCTTGAGGTTGGATCATGAATTAATTTTGGCATAAATCATCCAATATTTTGATTCGTATAGGAGTGCAACATCCACACGGTGGGTTAATTTGTACCACACGAGCATTATGACAATATGTTGTGGTCTAGAGGAAAAAAATTAGTGTGGATGCAATATATTGAATAATATATATTGATGGCACCTATTACACATTATTTTTGTCACCCCTATGACTGCTAATGATGTACACCTATCCTTTGTCTTTATAAGGATCAATGTCCTGAATCCCTAAAGAAAAATGAAGACACATTTTCCCAGAAAGAAGAAAATTATCTATTCCTTTGAAAAAACCTTATAAAAAGGGAGCATCTCACCTTGCTCATTTTTAAGGGTTCAACGATCTAGGATCGTCGCAGGTTGTACCACAGTGGCCTGCGACCTTGTCACATTTTGCTCAGTTTTAAGGGTGTGACAATTGTCCGTACGAAGAAAAAGAGCACAATCTCGACAGTTATAGAATGAAATATTTGAGGGTGAGGTGGCCTCCAATTTGTTTGGATATGATTCACATCCCTATTCTAGTGGGATCATCCTAACCTCCTCACCCAATCCTTTTCATCTTATAAATGGAGAAGAGTTCTCATGGTAAAGACAATTTTGGAATGGATGGTTTTTTAGTTGTTTTGGAGCTTGATGAGGTTTGTGAAGAACTTTTTAGAATAACTAATGATATATTAGTCTATCTGAGAATTTGGAGTGTTTGGGCCTATGTTTTATATGAGCTTTGTGTTTTCAAGATAGATTGTGAGTGACTTTCAAATCTACCATCTCAGAATCCATGGATAAGAAGTGTGTGGGAAGCAAGGAACTGTTGGAAGGAACCTAACAACATCAAGGTATATGGTTGTATATTTATTCCACATTATTTAATACAGATATACTTTTTATTTCCTATATGAACGTTATTTTTCCATGTTGTATGATTCCTTGATCATGTTCATAGTTTCATATCGAATAGACTATGTTAATCTTGTCTTCGTTGTCTTGTGTTTCTTTGCATTTACTTCTCCATAAACCTTAAGATGGAGCTAGGATCACATTGGAGAGGTCAGGTATACAACATTTAAAAGGTATGTTTTGGATCCTCTTCTTATTTGGTAACTAAAATCTAAGGAAATTTTAGTATATTATCTTGTTTTGTTCTAGTTTTAGGGTGAAACTAGGGATATGAGTTTGTGTCTGCACTTAGTGATTTGTATGATAACAAAACCAATATTAGGATGAGAGCGAGATATTCATGAATGAACTATGGAAGAGAGACAATGGGGATAGTAGTGGGATATATGTAGAGTCATGTATCAGGTGAAAAATGTTTTGACTTGGGTGTATTTTATGACAAGGGTGTTGTCGTCTAAGAAAATAGTGAAAAGAGGAGG
Organism: Picea mariana; assembly: GCA_032191745.1. Classification (NCBI taxonomy): domain Eukaryota; kingdom Viridiplantae; phylum Streptophyta; class Pinopsida; order Pinales; family Pinaceae; genus Picea; species Picea mariana. Next base: position 89,669 of record JASDQU010106130.1, read on the forward strand.
TGAAAATTGTTGTTGTATGACCATTAAAAAATGTGAAGAAAAGAATACAAATACTTTTGAAGACCAAACTAGGAACAAAATACATATATAAATTTTCTTTTAAAATACACATAAAATACACAGAAATTTTATATATAAAAATTTGTTTAACTATATTGTTGTGTTATTTTATGCTTACAACTATGGAAATGACATTTGAGGAAAACATAGTATACCTGGTCCTCCATCATAGTGTTGAAATTACTAAAACAACTGAGAGGGGGGGGGGAGGGTGTGAATCAGTTGTCTTTGTGCTTAAGAAATTTTAAGTCTATTAAAACATTCTTAATCTTTCTTCAAGTGACCATCAACATTATACAACATATGGACAGTAAAATTAAAGAGAATCAGTCACACATAAGGTATACACAGAGATATATTTTCACGAGGAAAACCATAAAGGGAGAAAACCTCTTCTTCTTCGAAATGATAGGCAATCTTTTAAGTTCTGTACATCATCTATAATTGAGCACCAACTCAATGTGAGGCTTCTACCTCTGTTTTACAAGCTGCAACTTGTTTGAGAGCATTGACTCTCTTGTTTCTCTAGAACCCACTAGAAGGAAGCACCAACTCCCCTAATGTTCCAACACCAACTGGATGGAAGCACCAACTTCCAGTTACACATGCTCCAACCTGTATAACAGAGAACACTTGTTCTCCCTTGCACCACCCTGCCACCCTAGTTTCTCTGGCTGCAACCAGATGAAAGCTACAACTCCCTGTGTTCAAGCTCCCACTTTAACCTCTGAGGACAACAGTCCTCCGTAGCACCTCCCAACCACCCTGGAATATGAATGAATAAATAAATAGACAACTACACAGATAAATTGATTCTTACCATTTCTTCTCTGTTTTGTAAATTTGGTCTTCTTCTAAATGTTCTGCAATTCTTCTCTTCCTTTGTCTATTCTGCAATTCCTCTCTGCTTCAACTTGTTCTATTATTCTGCTCCATTTCAAATCTTTTCCTCATCTGTTACTCTCTCTGAGTTTCATATCACACTGCACACATTTTCAGTCTTACACTGCACATATTTTCAGTCTCACACTATGCATTCTGTGATTTTCCCTTTCTTACAGGTTAATTCATTTTTCGTCCAGAACAACCAACCTTGCACAGTCTGTCTCTTCTTCTTTTATGCACCGTGCCTGCAACAATTACACTTTGAATCTTATGAGGCAAAAGAAAAACCATCTCAGCAACTGAAATGCCAACCGATTAGGAATCATGAATCACTTTTGCTAACTGATTCGTAACTGATGAATTAACGGTGAGAGAGAATAATATCCCTCCGATCATATTCAAGTTTATTTTCACTGTTGGATGAACTTTATTTATCTTTCCTTTAAATCAGGTTTCGAAAATTTGGAATTCCTGTGGCCAAGTGTCTCGACACTTCATATCGCGATCTCCAAAACTTCGATACAGAGCTTTTCTATGATAGCTCCTTCCTCTATATGACCAAGTCAGTGACCAAGTGCTTATGCAAAAAGTTCTTTTCGCAAATTTGCATTTCGTGAGTTTGGAGATGAGGCATCTCGACTCTCCAAGTCGCGATCCCTGAAACCTCGAGATGGAGCTGAGATCAACGGTCCATGATATCAATCAATCTATGGTCCAGATCTCATCGTGAATTTGCATCTCACGATTCCTTCGATGGAGGTCCTTGTCACTCCAGGTTGTGATAGGTGAAACTCCAAAATGAAGCTTAAATCAACAGTCCACGATCTCGATGAATCTAYGGTTGTGATTAAATCATGATTTCTCATATCGCGATTTCGGTGGTTATTTTTTTTGCCTCTCCAAGTCACGAGTCGCGAAACTCCAAAATGGAGTCGACGGTCCAGATCACACCTTGATCTGATGGTTGCGATTAAATCACAATTTCGCATATCAMAATTTCAATGGTCATATTTCTTGCCTCTCCAAGTCGTGAGTCGCGAAACTCGGAAATGGAGTCGACAGTCCAGATCACACCTTGATCTAACAKTTGCGATTAAATCGCAATTTCAATGGTCATATTTCTTGCCTCTCCAAGTCGCGAGTCGCGAAACTCCGAAATGAAGTCTACGATCCAGATCACACCTTGATCTGACGGCTACGATTAAATCACGATTTCAATGGTCATGTTTCTTGCCTCTCCAAGTCGTGAGTCGTGAATATCTAAAATGGAGTCGATAGTCCAGATCACACCTTGATCTAACTGTTTCAATTAAATCATGATTTCACATATCGTGATTTCGATGGTTATATTTCTTGCCTCTCCAAGTTGTGAGTTGCGAAACTCCGAACTGGCATGGGATCAACAATCCCGATCAACACTTGATATGACGATCATCAGGAATTGTAAATCAAATCCAACGATCAAAAATGTTTCTTCTCCTCCTGAGATTACTTTGTTCCCCTTATTCTGATCATGCCATCGATGATCTACCAACAATCCTCTGCACTATCTCTTTTGAGCTTATTCAAATCTCAAATTTTCTCTGTAGAGTCTTCTCATGAATCTTGAATCTTCTCTGCAGCGTCTTCTCATAAATTTCCATCTATTACATACTTTTTGTACTCATGCCATCTTCATTGTTATACTTGCCATCCATGACAAGCATTCACTATCTGTTAAATATTTGCCAACATTCCCCCCATTTGGCATTGATGGCAACACAAGCACCCACATCCATTCGGACATGCCATCTTCATTGTTGTACTTGCCATCAATGACAAGCATTCACTATCTCTTAAATATTCTCCAACATTCTCC
>JASDQU010106130.1:117003-134511 GCA_032191745.1 Picea mariana
AGTCACGAGTCGTGAAACTCCGAAATGGAGTCGATGGTCTAGATCACACCTTGATATGACGGCTGTGATTAAATCATGATTTCGCATATCACAATTTCAATGCTCACATTTCTTGCCTCTCCATGTCGCGAGTCGCGAAACTCCGAAATGTAGTCGACGGTCCATATCACACCTTTATCTAACGGCTGCGATTAAATCACGATTTTGCATATCATGATTTCAATGGTCATATTTATTGCCTCTCCAAGTCGCGAGTCGCGAAACTCCAAAATAAAGTCGACGGTCCAGATCACACCTTGATTTGACGGCTACGATTAAATCACGATTTTGCATATCACAATTTCAATGGTCATATTTCTTGCCTCTCCAAGTTGCGAGTCGCAAAAACTCTGAAATGGAGTCGACGGTCTAGATCATACCTTGATATGATGGCTGCGCTTAAATCGCGATTTCGCATATCGAAATTTCGATGGTTATATTTATTGCCTCTCCAAGTTGAGAGTCACGAAACTCTGAACTGGCGTGGGATCAACAATCCTGATCAACACTTGATCTGACAGTCATCGGGAATTGTAAATGGAATCCAACGATCAGAAATGTTTCTTCTCCTCTCAAGCTTACTTTGTTCTGCTTATTATGATCTTGCCATCGATGATCTGCCAAAAATCCTCTGCACTATCTCTTCTAAGATTATTTGAATCTCAAATTTTATCTGCAGCATCTTCTCATGAATCTAGAATCTTCTCTGCAGCGTCTTCTCATAAATGTCCATTTATTACATACTTTCTATACTCATGCCATGTTTATTGCTATACTTTCCATCAATGACAAGCATTCGCTATCTATTAAATATTTTCCAACACATAGAACCTGAAATAGAGCCAATTTTCGAGCATAGTGTGTTTAGGTTGTTCCTTGTCCAATATTCTCCATTAAGTTGTTCCATGTCCAATCTTCACCATTAAGTTGTTCCATGTCCAATATTCGCCATTAGTTTGCCCATTAATATTCGGGTAGATTCATGTGCTTCCCATGTTTTACATCCTTTCCTTGGTTGTTTTCCATAGGCTCCCAGACATGTGAAAAAAGACAAAAACAAGAATAGAAAACCTGGATAGCATATTCCCTGTCGAAAATGCGTTGTGGATCCTACAGGTGACCGCCCTTCAGACCTACATTTGTCAAATACAATAATAGGTTAAATGAAAAATGAAGATAACCAAATCTTGTTTCATACATGATTTTGAGAAATTATTATAACTAGAGACTACCTAAGATAAGTGTCGTTTTTTTCTTTAGCACTAGGAATATTTCCATTCCAAATACATGTCATGTAGTAAGATGAGTTTGTGCATAAATGTTGATACATGAGCTATTTCACTATAGAGAAAACTTAAGTGACCTTCTTTCCAAATTATGTAATTTAATTATATACCTAATATTGGTGACTATCCAAGACTAACAATAAAACATGTTGCACAATGATTACCCAACACCAATTATTTATATAAGACATTCTAGGAAGCTACTAGTTTGATTTTTGTTGTCTAGTATGGAATCAACTTCAATTTTTAAATAAATTGAACTCTCATTACCAATATTTTTCTATGAATACAAAGAAGAATCATGGGTATTTTTACAATTGGATAGGGATCACATTCTATCCAATGGTATGGGTATTTCCAATTCATTAGTGATTAAACTATTGCAATGGAAAATAATCCATATTGTATCAAATCCTTATTTAATGATGAGATCCTCATTATAAGAAGAATAAAAATTTCAATTGTGCATCATTATTTAGTCGATAAATGATTTGGATAACATACCTCCCCCGATCACAACTCATCCATCACTATGTTTGTCTAATAGCTGCAGTGCATGCCAAGTCATTCAACCTCCATAAAATCTATAAAATGAATACAACTCATATTGGTGGTAGTTTTTACTCAAATATGAATTTTTATGAGAATTTATTAACATACCTTGTCAGTGCTTCCAAGAACCTTATAAGACTTGTTTTTTGGACTATCCCCTCATCATCCTAGATTCAAACATGGATTTACTCAATTAGAAAGAAATAAAAAAGTGTTCTAACTAAATAGAACTCCTGAATAATCTCCTCTTTGTTTTGAGAATAATTTATTGGAGCCATCTAAACTTGGAGAAAACATCCCTCGATATGAAGGGGAGACAACAAAGTCAACATTGACTATGTTGTGGCTCCTTTGGATTGAGGGACATTTTCTCCAAGATTAAAGGTGGAAGCTCCTATGGCCCCTCCCACCCCTTGCATATCACTCTCAATTCCCCAATACCCAATCTATATTCTAATAGAAAATATGCATTAAAAATATTCAAAATTGATAAAAAAGTGGTTGTAAAGCTAAGAAAGAAAGATAAGGTAAAAGAAGTACAAAGTTGTTTGAATTCCTTTTGATTTGAACATAAGTACTACAAATTAATAGAATTGGATTTGTTTTATCTCTCTATACATATTTTACTAACCATCTATATTTCATATATTACTAACATAAGTACAAGAAAGTATGGAATAAAACATTCAAAGGAAATACAACAAAAAGTATGCAAGAACTCATTCAAAGACATATGTCATAAAAAATGGTTTTTATATATGAGGCTTATCATCCAAAAAATGTTCCAACTATACTATGTATATGTACATTGATATGTCTTATAATAATTTTATACATCATCATTTCTTTTTAGGCCTCGTATTATGTTCTTTCGAGTTCTTAAGTAAATCATCAACATCCACGTCTTCTTTTTCTAGGGGCTTTTCAACTATTGATTCTGCTTGAATGCTATAGTGCATGAGAGGACACCTAGTCTTGTAATGATGGTGTGAAATTCATTGTGAGGGGGAATCCCATACAAAAAACATATATATTAAATTTATATGACCAATTTATAAATATCATTGTAGTAGTTTAGTAATATTAAAAAAAAAATCTGCAATGTAATTATGTACCTGGTGCACTAGTCGGCACCATTGGAATCACTGTCATAATGTTATCCTCTTCAGGTGAAGGATCCTAAAGTACAACATTCACTTCCATTTAAACCACAAAAATTATACAGACACAATCGTAAATGCATAAGTAAAAAAAATTAGAAGTGAAAAATTTGAAATTATGAAATTATTAAGTATATGATTTATATACAACTATATTACTGTCGTGGGCCTTAGTCGTAGAAACACCTCGGTGTTGCATCCAACAAGAATTTGACTTCTCAGGGGCACAATGTTTTGGTGACACTGCACTATCAATGCATTTATCTTCAATATCAATGGCCTCATTGATAGTGATGCTCCCCTGATTAAGGAAATGTAACACATTAAATTTATGGACGATATCAAACATGAATGTATTTTATAAGTAATGAAAGGTTAATGTGAATTGATTTTAATTTACCTTATCTTGAAAACTAGATCTTAGGGTCTACCCCATGATTTTTCTATGTTCGATGACACCTATAACCAATCTGGAGATTTTCCTCCATGGTTTCAATTCTAAAGTCATCACCCTACATTGCATAAGACTATGCATTTTTAATGTTTTTGGCTACAATTACCTGAAATTTGGAAGGCGATACAAATAATGTTGTTAAGATGTTTGGGTTCTTACAATTTGTGACTTCAACTTCATGTAGCCTCTCTAGCCTAGATTGTGCTAGCCATGTTTGGAAATCCTTGCTTTTGTTTCCTTTGAAGTGTCATGAAACCTAGAATTAAAAGTTTCAATTATGTTATATACCACACTTTTATTTAGATCTAATGAAAATTAAAGGTATTGAATTAAAAATGTAATTTACCTTGGGGTATGAGTTTGTGTTTTTCTTTCTTTTCTCAATTTATTTTCCTTTGCATCCTCAATGAGAAACTTCCACTCACTCTTTGTAACCACAGGAGGATGCTCATACCTAGGGTTAGTTTCCAAGTTAACCCTATACACATCTCACATAGATTTCAAATATTGGCCAGCTAAGGAGGTGGACACTTTTTTATTGAATGTGTCTACTCCGAAGAGGCCTTCAAGATAATCCATAAGTTCTTTTTTGAGGTCAGAATTTTGGGAATTTCACCTCATGCGTATGGTTGGACCAAAAGCCATCAATGTTTTGGTCTCCAGGTTCCTATAAAAATAGTCATTTCCTACACAAAAAAATATATGATCATTAATTTAAAAATAATGATATATACATGTTCTATGTTTGAGATAGACATCATAAAACAATTCAAATATTAAAAAAAACATGGGACTCTTATTTTCTTTAATGGAAGTCCTTCCTCATTGACCATAAATGTGAAAGGATGGGTCACCGTGTTGGTAACACATCTCAATCTAGGAAAATCAACCGTGTAATCCGCATCATTAGGCTCATATATGTCACCACCTCCAGATCCTAGTTGTGTGATTGTATGTGTGTGCCTTTCATGGATCCCATCTACAAGAGTGGAATCTAGATAAATAAATAGCCTGACAGGTATATGAGGGCTCGAATCAGGAATCTGTGGTGTTTGTGCAGTTCCACTACTACCAAAGTTGGCCTTAACAGGGTCCAAATAACTATATGTAAGAAATAAAATGTTTTTCTGTTCAGATAATGTAAACGTTAAAAGACAAAAATTCATAATTGAACTTATGACACAAAAAAATTTACTTTAAATTATGGTTATTACCTTATATGTCCTAAGTTGTGTCATAAGAATTTTGACCCTTTCTTTGACCTCAAGAGTTTGATATTCAACGTCTAACAAGTGAGAAAGTTCCTTGTTCACTTTAATGATATTCTTATGTAACATTACCATCAGGTCGAGGGATGAATACAAGTCATCTTCGTCTATTGAATCATGAGAATCATGGCTCATCGACTACATATTTCAACAAAACAAATGTTGTTTTAGTTATATAAACAAATAAAACAATTAATCGCCACAGAAATAAAATTATATAAATAAATAATAAAATTCATGTATAATGTAAGTCATAATTTTTAATCCTTTACATGTTTTGCAGTTAGGCCTTTTCCATGATCATACTGACACATCATAATATAATTAGAACCCAAAAGTATTTTAAATTTTGTTAAAGATAAAAAAAAAACAGTTTTTCACTCAAATAAAATTATATAAACAAATAATAAAATTCACAGTAACTGTAAATCGAAATTGTTAATCATTTAGTACATGTTAGAGATAAAAAAATATATAATGAAATAAATAGAGGTTTATTAAAGACATGTTTCATAAGTACCCACACAATATTAATAGGCTTATCTATTGATTAAAAAGGTAATCCACTAATAACTCTGCCCCAGGAGCTATCCATTTTATTGCGCACATGAATACTCGATTCCCTTCGCATCCCTCAAACATGCAATTTGGTTGGTTTTTTTTGTCTCGGGTCATGTGCTATTTATAAAACCTACGATATTTATGAAATATTTAGGCCTTCCATCAATGTAAATATATCTTCCCTTATTTTTATCGTTTTTTATTAGTTGTATATAATTTGCGGCGACTGCATATCTTTGCATACTTCGCATGTAGTGGACCAACTACATCCAATCACTATAATCGTAACATAGTATGACATAGTCCATTAATTTGGTTATTGTATTGTATTTTACAATTATTCCATCCATGAGAAACATTCCAGGCCATGGAGGGAGGATGGTGTAATGTGATACGTCCTCTTGTTGACAATGAAGTCAGTGTCCAAAAGAGGAAGTTCCYTAAGTACCCATTTTTTTAGCATATGCTTATACCTAAGTGGAACCTTTATGTATTCTAAGCTCTCATAATAATAATATTATGATCCTCCTTTGGAAAGAAAAATTCCATGTGGCTACAAAAATTTCTTCTGACCTTTTCAACTTTGGTCGTTGTTTGCATATTAAATCTACTACATGCAGTCACATTTCTATTTGTTTTTCCTAAGCTTCCCTCACTTGAGGAAGAAGTATATGAAAGGTACATATTTGGTTGTACCTTCAATCAATTTAACATAGACAATGAACATCATAGATTTGAAAGAAATAAGAAAAAAATAGCAATAATAATTTAAAAATTATCACATAATAATATAATGAGGGTGTGTGCGTGGGGCATGGGACCTTGCATACCCATAAATGCATTAGGGTTCACCTACATCCCTAATAAGGATAAAATTACCTTTTCGATTGAAAATATAAGAGGTTGGCCCTTTAACGATGCTTAAAAATGGTAAGAATGACATATAGGCATAGGAGGATCATTCGTCTTGGTCATGGGGCCCTCAAAAGTTTGGGCAAGATCATGACTGAAATGCCTTCTTTCAGAAAAGACCATCATGATGTTTGAAAAGTATGTGCACTAGGAAAGTATTCAAGAACACTATTTTCTAAAGGTGTGTATCAAAAAATCCCTGTAAAATTATCTATTTTCAGTTTGACACACTTTCTTTTCCATTTGATTTGGTTCATTTCTCGCACCTTTGAGATTATCTCCCAAGAAGAGTGATTATGTGTGAAGGATATTGCACTCATTGAATATCCCATTAAATGTTGGCCAATAAATCCCCCCTAGTGGGTGGGTTCTTGTAGACTTTTCAATAGAAACAACAAGACTATCCAACCCACATACCTCTCCATATGATTTGTAGTGGGGGTTGAAGAGTTGTTGTGATATGATAGTCATCATCAACATTGTTTGCAATGAAGTATGTGACAATATATGTCCCTTGAGTTTGAGAATAGGATGATACTTTCTTCCCCATAACACCATCAAGTTAGGGTGTGAGAACTTTGGGTGAACATGACCTTGTCCTATCTTCCGCACAGAAGCTCAATCCTCCAATTTTCTAGATGGAGTGAATAATTATCAAAAAGTCTTTATATAGTGGGTGGGCTTCCAACTGATGGTTTGAGCTTGAGCTATCGCTAGAAAATCCATGGGGAAATGTTAGGGAGACCCAAATCAATTTTCCCTTGTATGGAGTGCTTTCCTAGGGAGAAACACTAAGTCCCACGTTGTAGTTTTGAATATAATTTTAAGTTTGTATAGTAGTTTTGGTTGGAATAGATTTTTTGTGGTCAAAATCTGTTAAATTATGGGAATTCACAAATAAGATGTTCAACAATTTTGAAATTTTCAATTTGTGTTTATAAGGATAAAATTTGAATAGTTTTTCATGACTATAATGGTCGATCCTAGGGAATTTGTCTGAGTTAGGGATTAGTGGGTCAGTGGTAATTAGTAAAAATATAACTCATGCACATAAGTGAAAAATAAATCATGAACATAAGAAATTCCTTTATCTCATGCACATAAGTGATGCACAAAACTCAGTAACACAAGTAATGTACCTAAATTCTGCAACTATGTCACATAACGCCCCAACTACCCCATAAGCCAATAACACACCAACACACTAACATGAAACCCATAAGCATAACCATTGATAATTAATTTATCCATTTATGGAACTTTCATTATAGACATGTCCATTGCAACACTAGTTCCAAGGAGAATTCAAAATTGGAGAGATGATATAACCATGATGGATATGATAGAGACATGACTCACACACATTCAAACCACATTTGTATGAGATCATTCAAATAAGATATGTTCCTAGAATATTCACTTAAATCACACACATAATAAACATATGTAATTCACATAAATTATGCACCTAATCCACACACAACCAATGTACATTAATTATGCACCTACCTCACACACATAAGTAACACACTTAAATCAAGTTTCTAGAGAAAAGAAAAATGGATTCCACCATGTTTAATTTATGAAGTTGGTGGAAATTATTCCACAACCAAAAATTGATAACCCTTGGTTTATGGTCTTAAACCATGGTGCCTAACAAAATTTACCATGTACTATCCAAAAATCCAACTCAAGCATGTCTGCCTTATGTTGAATAAAGAGTTGAGATGTAGCACCTATGTAGTGGTTCACATCCCCAAGMATCACCCACAAGACTTAAGATAGTTAGTATGGTGATAACTCTATGATTTCTAGCCATGAATAATTTATTAGATCATCAATTAGTTCCTTGCCACCACTAATAGTGGAGATCATGCCCATATTCCACTCATGGAATAAAGAGTTTATATATGGAGTTRTGTGCTGGTTTAGATATTTGAACATAGATTATGAGCCTCATAAGAAATTGTGAGCCCCTAAGACCCTTGGGAACCATCCTTCTTATCCCAAAACTTGAAATCTTGACCTTTTGTACTTTTAGAACAATGATTCTTTATGTAGGGCTTATATTGTGCAATGGAGTGTAGTGTATAAGAATAATTTATATTTCAAACCTAGAAATGGATAGTACCATATATATTTCATAAGACAAAGATTATTTTTCTGTTTCCTTTGTGGTGGCTCAAGCCCTCACACATGATTCATGAGAACCAAAGATAAATGATATAACCTATGGTAACCCTCAATTTTAGACCTTGATTATGGCTTAGGCCACGATAACCATCCCCAGAGCACCAAACATTAAAATGGACCCCATATTGAACTCATGAACCATATATTCCCTATTTAGGGCATGTGTAATGGCCTAAGGGACCACACATTTCCATAAGATTTTAGAGACAAATTTTATGACCTTAGAACCTATATTTTGACTTTCAACTATTACATGAGCACCAAGAGCCATCCCCAATGCACCAATGCTTAATATGGTGACCATATCTCACGTATAAGATAAATATCCCCTATGTAGGGTCTATGTCGTGGTTTAGGTTACTAAACATGAACCATGATCTTGATTGGTAATTAGTATGGCCTTATACCCTAGGACAAGGACAAGGCCCAAAGAAACATCCTTGATGTTACAAATCTTAAAATGGCCACCATATCCCACTTACAAACCAACAATTTCCTATATAGGTCTTTCATGTTGGCTTATAGTCCAATGCATGGCTCATGAACCCAAAAGGAAAATTGTAAGGACTACAGATCTTATATTTTGACTTTAGACCATGAACTAAGCCCAAACAACTATCGCTACTATGACAAGTCTTAAAATGGGCACCATAACTTACTCACATGCAAAATATTCCCCATGTATGGCTAGTGAGGTTGCTTGAGTCACTATGCATGGTTTGTGATTCCCAAAGACAAAATTTATGGCCTGATTTTCCCAAACTATGCCCTTATCTCTATAGGTGAAATATTCCCTATGCATGACATGTAATGGATTTTTGGGACACACATGGCCCATGATTTCCAAAGACACATTTCATGGCCTAAGAGCTTATAATTTGTCCTTACACCTTGCCATAGGCATTGAGAACCATCATTGGTGTGACAATCCTTGAAATGGTGATCATATCTCACTTGTAAGCTAAAGATTCCTAATGTAAGGCATGTGTGGTGGTTTGGGGTACTTATGCATCTAATTACTACACACCTAGACCACAAAATCAAAAACATAAGTGATAACACACCTATAAACACAATCATCAATGCACTTAACCTATTTACTTACCCACACATATAATTGGTTTTTTGTTTTAGAACAATGATTCCTTACGTAGGGCTTATATGGTGCAATGGAGTGTAGTTTATAAGAATAATATATATTCCAAACCTAAAAATGGATAGTACAATATATATTTCACAAGACAAATATTATTTGTATGTTTATTTTGTGGTGGTTCAACCCCTCACACATGATGCATGGGCACCAAAGATAAATGATATAACCTATGTTCACCCTCAATTTTAGACCTTGATTATGAATTAGGAAACAAGAACCATCCCTAGAGAAGCAAACATTAAAATGGACACCATATTGAACTCATGAACCATATATTCCCTATTTAGGGAATGTGTGATGGCCTAAGGGACCACACATGTCCATGATATTTTAGAGACAAATTTTATGAACTTAGACCCTATATTTTGGATTTAAACTATTACATTGGCTCCAAGATCCATCCCCAGTGCACCAATCCTTAATATGGTGACCATATCTCACTTATAATCTAAATATCCCCTATGTAGGGTCTATGTGGTAGTTTGGATCACTACACATGACCCATGATCTTGAGCGGTAATCAGTATGGCCTTATACCCTAGGCCAAGGACAAGGCCCAAAGAAACATCTTTGATGTTAAAAATTGAACAATCGCCACAATATTCCACTTACAAGCCACACATTTCCTATATAGGGCTTGCATGTTGGCTTATGGTCCAATACATTTCTCATGAACCCTAAAGGAAAATTTTATGGACTATCGATCTTATATTTTGACTTTAGACCATGAACTAGGCCCAAAAAACTCTCCCTACTATGACAATTCTTAAAATGGGCACCATAAATTACTCACATGCCAAATATTACCTATGTATGGCTTGTGAGGTGTCTTGAGACACTATGCATGGTTTAGGATTCCCAAAGACACATGTTATGGCCTAATTTTCCCAAACTATGCCCTTATCTGTACAGGTGAAAAATTCCCTATGCATGACATGTAATGGATTTTGCGGACACACATGGCCCATGATTTACAAAGACAAATGTCATGGCCTAAGATCTCAGAATTTGGCATTGCACCTTGGCATAGGCATTGAGAACCATCATTGGTGTGACAATCCTTTAAATGGTTATCATATATCACTTGTAAGATAAATATTCCTAATGTAAGTCATGTGTTGTGGTTTGGGGTACTTATGCATTTAATTACTACACACCTAGACCACACAACCACAAACATCAGTGATAACAAACCTATAAAAACAACCATCAATGAACCTAACCTATTTACTTACCCACAAATATACCTGGTTTTCCTTGAATAGCCTCATTGGTGAACTGCAAAACCACTTCTTTCTTTTAGAGTGAAAAATATCTAAGGAAAGGTATCTCGTTGTCACCACCCTACATCATAATGGTGGATTCGTTAAGTATATGATTAAATCAAGATAAAATAGTTGAAAACTTATAGGTAATTTCAATAGTCAAAGGAGCTAACGAATAAATTGTTCTCATTTTGTTGATGATACCTTAATCATGTGGAGAGAATCAACAATAATAGTTGAGATATTTAAGCTAGTGTTGGATCAATTCATGAATGTGTCAGGAAGTCATATCAACAAAGGAAAAGGTCATGTGTATGGGTGGAACACCTCTACCCAACAATTTCAATCCATAACTAGAATCACAGAGTTCCCTTGTCTTCTAAATTGGATATCATTCAAATACATAGGATTAACTTTGAGAAATCCAAAAGTAGTGGATTGGAAACACATCATCTAAAAAATCAAGAGAGGAATGTAACAATGGGGCTTCAAGTGGGTAAATCTAACCAATAGAGTGGTTGTTATTATATTAGTCTTATTATCCTTACCAATTTATCAATTATTAGCTATGCTAGAAAAAGGATATTAATCTCAATATTTTTGTCATGAGAAAAAGGAATATTTTGGATCCTCCAACACCCTCTTGACCTCAATTCATAATTTTCAAGATTCCAATAGTACAAATTTGCATCTAATACTGAGCATGTAAACACACCCTCTTCAACTACAATTCTCCATTGATATCAAGTTCAAGGTATGCATCTTGAGTAACATGATATATTTTATTGATTACTTTTCTCTCTTCTACATCTTTGACTAGTTTAGACAAGGTTAACCTTGTATTAGGTCCAGTGGAATGGAAAAAAAATTCCCCAAGCCTTTGAAACTAATTTTGTATTTGTCAAGGGAAATTGTTTCTTTCATTTTTCGTCCCCAAGGGTGTTAAAAAATAACTGTATATTGTTTCCCTCCATATACAAGTTCAATGACGTCAATACCTTTTGATGGGGAAATTCCCATAACACAAGTTTGAGAATTTTTAAGTACTACATTGTGTTCAATGACAAATCGATATTTTACCTTTAATTACATTCTCAATATCACCATCCCTAGTTTATCCCTAGTTTTTCCAACATATTGTATAAAAATTCACTCATCAATATCCATAAAACAAATTGAGGAATCGCAATATCCATAAACATTTCTTAGAAAGGATGGTTTCATACCACGGGTTTCTCCATGAATTTCTCCATGGAATTTGGTGACATCTCCATAGGTTTGGCTAGATAGGGTGTCCTCCTCTACCTCTTCCAATGTCTCCACTCCTGCATGCGGGCCTTGGTCATATAGAGTAATCTCAACTTGTTGTCTCCACTCTTCCATGCAGGATTTGGTTGGATTGGGATACTGAACTCATTTTTTGACTAGCTATGGTTTCTCTCTGGTTTCTATGTGCATGGGGTATTTTTTCAATGCGGGGCATGAGCGATTTTTTGAATGACTGTGTATTTGTAACATCTCGAGCCACCTAGAGGCTCGGGGACACTATCTGCAAGCCCACCCTTAGACTTTTTTCTCATGCTAATACCTTATTTATATATTAAGGATGCATAAGATAACAAATTTAATGATATGCACAACGATATCCAACAAGCATGCATAATCTAAATATTATATTAAATGATAATCAAATATAACAACAGAAATACATTCATATACATGTAAATGATAATTAAATTACACAGCAAAATACATTCATACGCAGATAATAATACCATGAGAGAGAGCACTTATCTTTATGAAAGATGAAACTGAATGGCTACAGACCAAGGACGTTCCACCCAACCGTAGACACCATTTCTCTAAAATTCAACACCACTGTCTCCCCCATGCCAGGGTTATGAATCCACAAGGATGGTTCCAGAGTGTAATTGGGTTCACAAACCAGTCATGTCTCAATCTCTCATAGGTTTCATGACACCCACAACAATCCAAGTACCCATCTCTCTTCTACTCAGCCTATACTGCCCCAAGAGACCTAATCTCCACCCTTCTTTTCCACGAAGTCCCTCGGGAAGTCCTTCTCTTTTATTTTCAGGGTCTCCAACATAGCTGGTCCAGAATCTCAATGTTGGGACTCTCAGGACTCGCGGTTGTGAGAAAAACAGGGCACAAGCCAATGCATTTCATACATGCAGGCCCTAGGTCATGACTGGATCACACCAATGACCACTACAACCAACCATCATGTGGCTATTTCTTCAGCAGCTTCGTTTCCTTTGCCAAGCCAAGATGTAGGTGAGGATGGGTCGATGAATGGGTCAGTGGGTGTATGGGAGTGTGTGCTTGGGAGTGCTTGCATGGGAGTGCGTGAGGGAAATATGAGTGACTGAAGGAAAAATCAGTGAAAAAGTCATCAGTCAAACCCCCCCATCAGACTAGAGGTAGGTTTAAGTAACCTCATGGGGAAACAAGAAACTCCTGAACTTCCCCAAGAAGCTCACGTAATTGATCCCCTCCCTTAGACAAAAAGGGTAATTAAAAATAGGAATAAGCATTTAGTCCCTCAAGCTCCCTCTCTTGTGCAATCATAGCCCCCTATAACTCTAGTCCTTGTCTATCTAGCAACCAACGATGTGTTTATCATTAATAATGATCAAAACATTACATTTCCGGGGCATAACAACCCTTTAATAATTGTTTGGGCACTTAGGCCTCTCAACATTGTAAAAATACATTATTTAAAATGGGTGTTTGAAACTTGGGGTGTTACATCCCCTCCCCTTTATTTTGGGACTGTCCTCTGTGCATATACAAAATAGAGATCAAAATCACAGATTTGTTGAAAAATTTGTGGGTACTCTGCCAACATGTCATGTTCATGCTCCCAGGTAGCATCTTCAGGATTGTAGCAGGTCCACTGAAATTTTACCAGTTCTATAACTCGATTCCAGATCATTTTGACTTTTCTGTCCAATACCTGAACTAGTTAAACTTGAAAATATCCCTTTGTCTCTACCTGAATCAAATGCCAATAAATAACATGGTTAGGATCATGTGCATACTTATTTAGTAAAGATACATGAAATACATTATGTGCATTCATGGAAGAAAGCAATGCAATCATTTATGCAACTGACCCTATTCTGTCCAATATTTCAAATGGACCACAGAATCTGCCTACCGTCTTTGTACAACTACCCGATTTCAAAGAGATTTTCTTGGGCTTCACATTCAAAAGTACATGCTCCCCTAATTTAAATTATCTAGTTGTCATGTTCTTGTCTGCATAAAATTTATGTCTATCTTGAGCTGCCTTTAAATTCTTCTTAATCTTGACCACCTGGTATTCCCTGTCCTTGATCAACTCCAGATCAAGTAGCACTCTATCTGCTGGGTTGTCCCAACTTACTAGAGTATTTCATTTTCTACCATACAAGGCTTAAAATGGGTTCATTCTCAATGAGTCTTGATACCCATTGTTATATGAAAACCCAACCAAGTGTAAGTAAAATTCCCACTTAGATGGCTTATCCATCAGATACATTCTCAACATGTCTTCCGTTATTCGATTAACTCTCTCTTTTTTCCCATCTGTCTGAGGATGATATGTTGTTCTAAAGTTTATATTTGTGCCAAATCCTTTAAACAATCCCCTCTAGAAGTTGGAGGTAAACTTTTTATCTCTTTCTGAGACAATTGTCCTAGGTATCCCATGCAACCTAGCAATTTCCTTCATGAAAATTTCTGCAATATTAGTCATTGTATGTGTTGTCTTCACAGGCACAAAATGAGCATCCTTTGTTAATTTTTCAACCACCAACATGATTGAGTCATGTTTCTTATTCATTGTGGGTAATCCTGTAATGAAATCCATGGTGATAACTTCCCATTTCTTCTCTGGAATTGGAAATGGTTGCAACAAACCTATTGGGTGCCTATGCTCAGCCTTCAACTTCTGACATTCCATACATCGAGTTATGTAATCAAAAACATCCTTCTTCATTCCCAACCAAAAGAACTGGCTTCTTACTTCTTTAATTTTTTTCTGGTAACCTGGATGTCTAGCATAATGAACATCATGCATTTCCTTCAGTACAAAATTCCTCAATTCTCTGGAACTAGGAACATAAATTCTATTCTTATGCATGAGTAATCCATATTCCTTTATCTCATACTCCTTTATTTTATGTTGTACATTTCCTTGCTGAAATTTTTCCTTTACCTGTAGGTAATTCTGATCTGTAACAAGACCATCTAAAATTATACTCTTCAAGTCTGACTGATGCATACTAATAGTAGTAGCATGCATGAGATGCACTCTCCTACTAAGTGTATCGACAACTTTATTCTCCTTTCCCTTGATATGCTTGATGTCGAAGTCATATTCACTTAAAAATTCCATCCATCTTGTTGTCCTAGCATTCAAGGTCGGTTGTTCAAAAAGATACTTTAGACCAATGTGGTTTGTCCTTAATTCAAATTTCTTCCCCATGAGATAATGCTTCCACATCCTCAAGGCATGAATAATGGCAACAAGTTCCAAGTCGTGTGTGGCATAGTTTCTCTCATGTTACTTAATCTTTCTGGACTCATAGCCAATGACATGTCCATTTTGCATGAGGACTCCCCCAAGTCCTTCCTTACAAGCATCTGTACATACCACAAAACTTTCATCTAGGTTAGCAATATTTAACACAGACACACTAGTAAGTAATTCCTTCAACAGGTTAAAATTATTTTCACACGTGAGTGTCCATTCAAATTTAGTTCCCTTATTTTGAAAAGAAGTGATGGGATGAGCAATCTTAGAAAACCCTACTATGAAACTTCTGTAGTATCTAACTAATCCCATAAAATATCTAACATCTGACACATTTCTAGGTGTTGGCCACCCTCTAATGGCTTCGATCTTCTCTACATCTATTGCTATGCCCTTCTCTAAAATAATGTGTCCCAACTAATGGATCTTCTTTTGATATAAATAACACTTACTTAACTTGGCATACAACTGATGTTCTCTCAGTACTTTCAGTACCAATCTTAAGTGATGTTCATGCTCGTTTTCAAACTTAGAATAGATAAGTATTTCATCGAGTAATAGTATGACAAACTTGTCAAAATAATTTCTGAATATGCGATTCATTAAACACATGAAGACAGTTGGAGAATTGGTTAGTCCAAATGGCACCACTACAAATTCATAATGCCCATACCTGGTCCTAAAGGATGTCTTATGAATGTCTTTGTCCTTGATTCTTACCTTATGGTATCCTGCCCTCAGGTCAATCTTTGAAAATATCCTTTCTCCTCTTAGCTGGTCAAAGAGGTCATCAATTCGGGGTAGAGGATACTTGCTCTTTATAGTGTACTTATTCAGTTGTTGGAAGTCAATACACAACCTCAAGGTTCCATCCTTATTTTTGACAAAAAGTACTAGTGCTCCACAAGGTGAAACACCTAGACCTATGTACCCTTTCTTCAACAATTCCTCCAATTGCATTTGTAATTCTTTTAACTCTAGTGTGCTCATTATGTAAGGTGTTTTTGACACTAGGGTATCTCCTGGCACTAAATCAATTGAGAAATCTATCTCCCTTCTTGGTGGAAATCCAGGTATTTCTTGGAATACATATTCAAATTCTTGTAGCACCAAGAAATATTCAAGGCTTGGCCCCTTTTTATCAACTGGCTCATACAAATGAGATGCATACATTTGACATCCTTTTCTATAACATCTTTTCAGATATAAGGCTGAAATATCCCTTATAGAGATGGGTCTTGGAACTCCTTTCATAGTGCTCTATTTTCCATCTTCATCAAGACATGTAAATGTCTTGTTATGACAATCTAGGATAGCATGATTCTTTTCCAACCAATCCATCCCAATCATAACATCATAAGACCCCAATGGTATGATATTTAGATCAGTACTAGTATTCACACCATTAAGWCTTATGGAACAACCTCTGAGCATATCATGGATTCTTCTTCTGGTTCTGGTGGCTAACTGAACCAAACTTGCTTTTCCATGTTTACTTTTCTCCAAATGTAATCTATCCACTATTTTACGATCAATGTAACAATGAATTTCTCCTGAATCAATCAAAATAGAAAAAGGTTAATTTATGATGTTACCTTCCACCTCGATCATATTGGACCGATACTCTGCTTGTCGATCATTTAATTCTACATATATTCTTCCCATATCTTCGACTGTTGTAGCTTCTTGGATGTTTTGAAAAGTCTTCAATTTTTCTTTTCTATGTGGGCGCTTGTTGTACAGGTGATCTTCCTTGCATTCCCATCATTGGATTGATGGTCTTCTCCTTTTTCCCAAGGAATATTCCTTCTTGAAATATCCCTTGGCATACTGATATTGATGATTTCTATTAAGCTCATTCCTATTTAAGGGAGGTTTGAATCCTTTTCTCCTCTGATCAGACTTCACATTCTTATTGTCCTTCCAAGACTTCTGCAAGGATTCTCTTCCCTAGCCTCTTTCATATAGGTATTTGGCCTCCCTTATGGCTTCATTCAAGGTCTTGGGTTCATCATATTTGATCTTTTCTTTATAAAAGGCTGGCAATCTGCTTAGAAATCTATGTATTTTCACTTATCATCACCAATGAACCTGGAATAATTTAACAATCCCAAGAACT